>JAYMGU010000355.1:0-83177 GCA_036178185.1 Liparis tanakae
GTTAAAACAAGGATGGGGTTTGACAAGTAGCATGAAATGACAGAACACCGAGTGGGGAGAGCCAAAGATACTGACTTTAATTTCTGACATTTTTTATGTGAGGCATGGCTTTTATTCCCTTCATTTATTTGGTTGCAAACACAGGTTTGTAAGCAAATGATAGCAATAATCAGCAATAATCAGTAATACGTTGAGAAGAAACACCTGAGCAAAAGATCCCATAATATGATTGCGCTGTGCCTCTGGGTTAATTAATGTTCTGTTTGGTTTAAAAATCACAGCCGTGTGGTCCTGGTGTTCTGGTCATTTTTGCTGCCTTTGTCAGAATTCTTGTATACCCGCCGCATAAACCGATAGGTGTGTACATCGATTCATGCTAACCCTATCTGATTGGATGTTATTCTACTATCATTTGCAAATATGCTTTTTTACTTTCAAAGTTCAATGTTGCACTTTTCACTGTTAAAAGGTTTATCTTCAACACTAAATACCCTAATAATAAACCAGTGCTTTATTTATGATAATGTGAACAAACTCATGTTTACAATAATTTGTTGACACAGAAGAAAAAGCAACTGCTTATCACTTTAATCTACATATGTCATTACTCCATATTATTACTACTCTGTACAATATACATGCTGAATGTACTTTAACTAGGGAAATAATCGGATTTTGATGATGTCACTCTGCCTCAAGTATCAGACGTGCATCGACAGGGTGGCAAAAACATTATGGAGTGGCAAAAAACTCGGAAATCGACTGGCGATTCGCTAATACCACAAGGTATCGGGTTCTGATGAAGTAGCATGAAATGACAGAACACCGGGGAGGAGAGCCAAAGATACCGGCCACTTCTGACATTTTTATGTGAGGCATGGTTTTTATTCCTTCTGATTTAGTTTGAAGTTGTAAACACAGGTTTGTAAGCAAATGATAGCAATAATCAGCAATAATCGTAGCAATACGTTGAGGAGAAACACCTGGAGCAAAAAGATCCCATATAATATGATTTAAAGCTGTGCCTGCTGCTAATTAATGTTCGGGTTTGCTTATGTAAATCACAGCCGTGGGTCCCGTGTTCTGTCATTTTTTGCTGCCTTGTCAGAATTTGTGCTACTCCGCGTGATAAAACCGGAGCAGGTGTGTGTATCGATTCATGCTACCCTATCTGGATTGGATGTTATTTCTCTACTATCAAAATATGCTTTTCTTTCAAAGTTCAATGTTGCACTTTTTCAATGTTGTAAAGTGTTTATCTTCAACACTAAATACCCTAATAATAAACCAGTGTTTTATTATGATAATGTGAACAAACTCTTATGTTTACAATAATTTGTTGACACAAAAGAAATTGCAACTGCTTATATCACTCCATATTAATCACATGTCATTACTACACACATATATTATTACTACCTGTACAATATACATGCTGAATGCATTTCCTTTTAACTAGGAAATGATCGATTTGATGATGCTCACCCCCGCTATCAGACGGCATCGGCTAGGGTGGTATAAACATTGCGGCGGGCGCGTAACAAAACCTTTAGTAATCGACCAATCGCACTCTGTCCGATGCGCAATACCACAAGGTATCGGTTCTCTGACAAGTAAGTAGCATGAAATGACCAGAACACCGGGGAGGAGAGCCAAAGATACCGGAATTTTAATTTCACATTTTATATGTGAGGTATCGCTTATTATTATTCCCTTCATTTAGTTTGGCTTGCAAAACACAGGTTTGTAAGCAAATGATAGCAATAATCAGCAATAATCAGCAAATACGTTGAGGAGAAACACCTGAGCAAAAGATCCCATATGATTAAAAGCTGTGCCTCTGCTAATTAATGTCTGTTTGCTTGCATAAAAACACAGCCGTCCTGGTGTTCGTGTCATTTTTGCTGCCTTTGTCAGAATTTGTTATTGGCGCGCGATAAACCGATAGGTGTGTATCGGATTCATGCTACCCCATCATGATTGATGTTATTCTACTATCAAAATATGCTTTTTCTTTCAAAAGTTCAATGTTGTGATCTTTTTTCAATGTTAAAGTGTTTGAGTTCTTCAACACTAAATACCCCAATAATACACAAAACCAGTGCTTTATTATGATAATGTGAACAAACTCATGTTTACAATAATTTGTTGACTTAAAAGAAAAGCAACTGCTTATCACCATTAATCTACATGTCATTACTACATATTATTACTACCTGTACATATATACATGCTGAATGTACTTTTTAACTAGGGAAATAATCGATTTTGATGATGTCAATTCTCGCTATCAGACGCATCGACAGGGTGGCAAAACATTACATTATGGCGGTTATCAAAAGAACTCGAAAATCGATCACAAGACAGCGCAATACCACAAGGTAATGTTCTGATAAGCAGCATGAAATGACAGAACACCGGAGTGGGAGAGCCAAAGATACCGAATTTAATTTCTGACATTTTATGTGAGGCATGGCTTTTTATTCCCTTCATTGAAGAGTTTGTTGCAACACAGGTTTGTAAGCAAATGATAGCAATAAATCAGCAATAATCAGCAATACATACGCTAGAGGAAGAAACACCTGGAGCAAAAGATCCCATATTATGATTAAAAGCTGTGCCTCTTGCTAATTAATGTTCGGTTTGCTTAAAAATCAAAGCAGCCGGTCCTGGTGTTCTGTCATTTGCTGCCTTGTCAGAATTTATAATGCTACCCATGCGATGAACCGATAGGTGTGTATCGATTCATGCTACCCTATCTGATTGGATGTTATTCTACTATCAAAATATGCTTTTACTTTCAAAGTTCAATGTCGTTGCACTTTTTAACAATGTTAAAGCGTTTATCTTTCAACACTAAATACCCTAATAATAAACCAGTGCTTTATTATGATAATGTGAACAAAACTCTATGTTTACAATAATTTGTTGACGCAAAAGAAAAGCAACTGCTTATCACTCTTTAATCTATATGTCATTATCTATGATATTATTACTACCTGTACAATATACATGCTGAATGTACTTTTAACTAGGAAAAAATCGATTTTTGATGATGTCACTTCCCCTGCTATCAGACGGCATCGACAGGGTGGCAAAACACTTTGTATGGGAGTGTAAAAAATCCTCGAAAATCGGACTCGCATGATTCGCGAATACTCATAAGCTTTGCATCGGGTTCTGGATGACAAGAAAGTAGCATGAAATGACAGAACACCGGAGTGAGAGCCAAAGATACCGACGGGACTTTAATTTCTGACATTTTTATGTGAGGCATGGTTTTTATTCCTTCATTTAGTTTGGTTGCAAAACACAGGTTTGTAAGCAAATGATAGCAATAATCAGCAATAATCAGCAATACATTGAGTGAGAAACACCTGAGCAAAAGATCCCATAATATTTAAATCTGTTTGCTCTCTGGGCATCATCAGCCTGTTCGGTTTGTTAAAAAACTGCTGGCAGCCGTGGGTCCCGTAGGTTCTGTCATTTTTGTTGCCTTGTCAGAATTTGCTACTCCACAGATCTGGGC
Source organism: Liparis tanakae (assembly GCA_036178185.1). NCBI lineage: Eukaryota > Metazoa > Chordata > Actinopteri > Perciformes > Liparidae > Liparis > Liparis tanakae. Next base: position 3,530 of record JAYMGU010000355.1, read on the forward strand.
CAGAACCGATAGGTAAATGTATCGATTCATGCTACCCTATCTGATTGATGTTATGTCTACTTCTACAATCAAAATATGCTTTTTTTCGAAGTTCACGTTGCACTTTTCAACTGTTAAAGTGCTTTCTATCTTTCAACACTCAAATAATTCTAATAATAAACCAGTGTTTTATTATGAGATAATGTGAACAAACCTATGTTTACAATAATTTGTTGACGCAAAAGAAAAATAGCAACTGCTTATCACTCTCCATAATCTACATGTCATTACCCATTTCATATTATTATTACCTGTACAATATACATGCTGAATGTACTTTTTAAATAGGAAATAATCGGATTTTGATGATGTCACTCCTCGCTATCAGACGACATCGACAGGTGGTGGCAAAACATTATGGGGAGGCCAAAAAAAACTCGGAAAATCGATCGACACAAGATGCTAATAAACAAGCTGCATCGGTTCTTACAAGTAGTATGAAATGACAGAACACCCGAGGGAGAGCCGTGCCAAACCTTCTTATACCGACTTTAATTTCTGATACATTTTTATAGTGAGGTATGGTTTTTATTCCTCTCATTTAGTTTGGTTGCAAAACACAGGTTTGTAGGCAAATGATAGCAATAATCAGCAATAATCAGCAAGTACATTGAGGAGGTTCACACCTGAGCAAAAGATCCCATAATATGATTTAAATCTGTGCCTCTGCTAATTAATGTTCGCTTAGCAAAAATCACAGGCTGTGTCCTGGTGTTCTGGTCATTTTTTGCTGCCTTGTCAGAATTTGTTACCTGGGCCAGGCAAACCGACAGGTGTGTAGTATCGCATTCATGCTACCCTATCTGATTGGATGTTATTCACTATCAAAAATATGCTTTTACTTTCAAAGTTCACGTTGCACTTTTCAATGTTAAAAGTGTTTATCTTCAACACTAACAATTCTAATACAAATCATGGATTTATTATGATAATGTGAACAAAATTATGTTTACAATAATTTGTTGACACAGAAGAAATAGCAACTGCTTATTACTCATTAATCTACATGTCATACATATTATTACTACCTGTACAATATACATGCTGAATGTACTTAACTAGGGAAATAATCGAGCCTATGTCACCCCTATCAGACGGCATCGACAGGGTGGCAAAACATTATGGGCGATCAAAAACTCGAAAATCGGCCCATGATGCTAATACCACAAGCTATCGGTTCTTGGATAAGAAATGACAGAACAATCGAGTGGGAGAGCCAAAGATACCGAATTTAATTTCTGACATTTTATGTGAGGTATGGTTTTTATTCCTTCATTATAGGGTTGGGTAAACACAGGCTTGTAAGCAAATGATAGCAATAATCAGCAATAATCAGCAACATATTGAGGAGAAACAACTGAGCAAAAGATCCCATAATATGATTAAAATCTGTGCAGCTCTGCTAATTATCGTTCGGCTTTGCTTAAAATCACAGCCGTGGGTCCTGGTGTTCTGTCATTTTTTGCTGCCTTTGTCAGAATTTGTGCTACCTGCCATGTATGAACCGATAGGTGTGTATCGACTATGCTACTCCTATCTGATTGATGTTATTCTACTATCAAAATATGCTTTTCTTTTCAAAGTTCAATGTTGCTTCCTTTTTCAACTGTTAAAGTGTTTATCTTCAACACTAAATAATAATACCTCAATAATAAAACCAGTGTTTATTATTATGATAATGTGAAATTGGAACTCATGTTTACAATAATTTGTTGACACAAAAGAAATAGCAACTGCTTATCACTCATTAATCTACATGTCATTACTACATATTATTACTACCTGTACAATATACATGCTGAATTCGTACTTTTTAACTAGGGGAAATAATCGATTTTGATGATGTCACTCTGCTATCAGACGCATCGACAGGTGGCAAAACATTATGGATGTAAAAAAACTCGAAAATCGACTGGGCGCATGCGCAATAATACCACAAGGTATCGGGTCTTGATAAGTAGCATGAAATGACAGAACACCGAGTGGAGAGCCAAAGATAATGGGACCGATTTTAATTTCTGACATTTTTATGAGGCATGGTTTTATTCCCTTCATTTAGTTTGGTTGCAAACACAGGTTTGTAAGCAAATGATAGCAATAACCACCAATAATCAGCAATAATCAGCAAAACACTGAGGAGAAACACCTGAGCAAAAGATCCCATAATATGATAAAAAGCTGTGCCTCTAATTAATGTTCGGTTTGCTTATAAATCACAGGCGTGGGTCCCGTGTTCTGTCATTTTTGCTGCCTTGTCAGAATTTTCTAGCATCCTGGCTGCATAAACCGATAGGTGTGTATCGATTCATGCTACCTTCATCTATCTGATTGGATGTTATTCTACTATCAGAATATCCTTTTCTTTGAAAGTTCAATGTTGCACTTTTCACTGTTAAAGTGTTTATCTTCAACACTAAATACCCTAATAATAAAACAGGGGTTTATTATGATAATGTGAACAAACTCATGTTTACAAAAAGTTGTTGACATAAAGAAATAGCAACTGCTTATCACTCATTAATCTACATGTCATTACTACATATTATTACTACCTGTACAATAACATACATGCTGAATGTATTTTTAACTAGGGAAATAATCGGGATTTGATGATGTCACTCCCGTTATCAGACGTGCACATCAGGGTGGCAAAACATTATGGGAGTGTCAAAAAAACTCGGAAAATCGACTCTGCGATGCTAATACCACAAGCTATCGGTTCTCTGACAAGTAGCATGAAATGACAGAACACCGAGTGGGAGAGCCAAAGATACCGAATTTTAATTTCTGACATTTTATGTGAGGCATGGTTTTATTCCTTCATTTAGTTTTGGTTGCAAACACAGGTTTGTAAGCAAATGTTGTAAATGATAGCAATAATGAGCAATAATCAAAGGCAATACATTGGAGGAGAAACACTGAGCAAAAGATCCCATAATATGATTTAAATCTGTGCCTCTGCTAATTAATGTTCGGTTTTTAAAAATCACAGCCGGGTCCCGTGTTCTGTCATTTTTTGCTGCCTTTGTCAGAATTTGCTGTATAAACCGATAGGTGTGTATCGATTCATGCTACCTGATTGGATGTTATGTTATTCAAAAAATATGCTTTTTTCAAAGTTCAATGTTGCACTTTCAATGTTAAAGTGTTTATCTTCAACACTAAATACCCTAATAATAAACCAGTGATTTATTATGATAATGTGAACAAACTCATTTTTACAATAATTTGTTGACACAAAAGAAATAGCAACTGCTTATTACTCATTAATCTACATGTCATTACTACATATTATTACTACCTGTACAATACATGCTGAATGTACTTTTAACTAGGGAAATAATCGATTTTGATGATGTCACTCCCCGTTATCAGACGCATCGACAGGGTGGCAAAACATTATGGGCGTGTCAAAAAACTGAAAATCGACTTTGGCGATGCCAATACCACAAGCTATCGGTTCTTGAAAGTAGCATGAAATGACAGAACACCGAGTGAGAGCCAAAGATACCGACTTTAATTTCTGACATTTTATGGAGGCATGGTTTTATTCCTTCATTTAGTTTTAGGCAAACACAGGTTTGTAAGCAAATGATAATAGCAATCAGCAATAATCAGCAATATCATCAGCAATACATTGAGGAGAAACACCTGAGCAAAAAGATCCCATAATATGATTTAAATGTGCCTCTGCTAATTAATGTTCGGTTGCATAAAATCACCCGTGGTCCTGGTGTTCTGTCATTTTTGCTGCCTTGTCAGAATTTGCTACTCTACCCGCATAAACCGATAGGTGTGTATCGATCCATGGTTCCGTATCTGATTGGATCTTATTCTACTATCAAAAATATGCTTTTCTTTCAAAGTTCAATGTTGCAATTTTTCAATGTTAAAGTGTTTATCTTCAACACTAAATACCTAATAATAAACCAGTGCTTTATTATGATAATGTGAACAAACTGTTTACAATAATTTGTTGACACAGAAGAAATAGCAACTGCTTATCACTCATTAATCTACATGTCATTACATATTATTACTACCTGTACAATATACATGCTGAATGTACTTTTAACTAGGAAAAATCGATTTTGATGATGTCACCCCCGTTATCAGACGTGCATCGACAGGGTGGCAAAACATTATGGGCGTGTCAAAAAACTCGAAAATCGACCGCGGTGCATACCACAAGGTATCGGTTCTGACAAGTAGCATGAAATGACAGAACACCGGGGGAGAGCCAAAGATACCGACTTTAATTTCTAACATTTTATGTGAGGCATGGTTTTTATTCCCTTCATTTAGTTGGTTGCAAACACAGGTTTGTAAGCAAATGATAGCAATAATCAGCAATAATCAGCAATACATTGAGGAGAAACACCTGAGCAAAAGATCCCATTATATGATTTTAAAAAGTGTGCTCTGCTAATTAATGTTCGGTTTGCTTAAAAAATCACAGCCGTGGTCCCGTGTTCTGTCATTTTTGCTGCCTTGTCAGAATTTACATACCCGCTGCATAAACCGATAGGTGTGTATCGATTCATGCTACCCTATCTGATTGGATGTTATTCTACTATCAAAATATGCTTTTCTTTCAAAGTTCAATGTTGCACTTTTCAATGTTAAAGTGTTTATCTTCAACACAAAATACCCTAATAATAAACCAGTGCTTTATTATAATAATGTGAACAAACTCATGTTTACAATAATTTGTTGACACAGAAGAAATAGCAACTGCTTATTACTCATTAATCTACATGTCATTACTACATATTATTACTACCTGTACAATATACATGCTGAATGTACTTTAACTAGGAAATAATCGATTTTGATGATGTCACCCCTTTATCAGACGCATCGACAGGGTGGCAAAACATTATGGGCGGTCAAAAACTCTCGAAAATCGACTCATGGCGCAAGATACCACAAGGTATTGGTTCTTGACAAGTAGCATGAAATGACAGAACACCGGAGTGGGAGAGCCAAAGATACCGACTTTAATTTCTGACATTTTTATGTGAGGCATGGTTTTTATTCCTTCATTTAGTTTGGTTGCAAACACAGGTTTGTAAGCAAATGATAGCAATAATCAGCAATAATCAGCAATACATTGAGGAGAAACACCTGAGCAAAAGATCCCATAATATGATTTAAATCTGTGCCTCTGCTAATTAATGTTCGCTTGCATGAAAATCACAGCCGTGGTCCCGTGTTCTGTCATTTTTGCTGCCTTGTCAGAATTTGCTACCGCTGCATAAACCGATAGGTGTGTATCGATTCATGCTACCCTATCTGATTGATGTTATTCTACAATCAAATATGCTTTTTTTCAAAGTTCAATGTTGCACTTTTTCAATGTTAAAGTGTTTATCTTCAACACTAAATACCCTAATAATAAACCAGTGATTTATTATGATAATGTGAACAAACTCATGTTTACAATAATTTGTTGACACAAAAGAAATAGCAACTGCTTATCACTCATTAATCTACATGTCATTACTACATATTATTACTACCTGTACAATATACATGCTGAATGTACTTTTAACTAGGAAATAATCGGATTTTTGATGATGTCACTCACCGTTATCAGACGCATCGACAGGGTGGCAAAACATTATGGGCGTGTCAAAAAAACTCGAAAATCGACATGCTAACCACAAAGCTATCGGTTCTTGGACAACAAGTAGCATGAAATGACAGAACACCGGGGAGAGCCAAGATAACCCGACTTTAATTTCTAACATTTTTTGTGAGGCATGGTTTTTATTCCCTTCATTTAGTTTGCAAACACAGGTTTGTAAGCAAATGATAGCAATAATCAGCAATAATCAGCAATACATTGAGGGAAAAACACCTGAGCAAAAGATCCCATAATATGATTTAAATCTGTGCCTCTGCTAATTAATGTTCGCTTGCATAAAATCACAGCCGTGGTCCCGTGTTCTGTCATTTTTGCTGCCTTGTCAGAATTTGTTACCGCTGCATAAACCGATAGGTGTGTATCGATTCATGCTACCCTATCTGATTGGATGTTATTCTACTATCAAAATATGCTTTTCTTTCAAAGTTCAATGTTGCACTTTTTCAATGTTAAAGTGTTATCTTCAACACTAAATACCCCTAATAATAAACCAGTGCTTTATTATGATAATGTGAACAAACTCATGTTTACAATAATTTGTTGACACAAAAGAAATAGCAACTGCTTATCACTCATTAATCTACATGTCATTACTACATATTATTACTACCTGTACAATATACATGCTGAATGTACTTTAACTAGGAAAAATCGGGATTTTGATGATGTCACTCCCCGTTATCAGACGGCATCGACAGGGTGGCAAAACATTATGGCGTGTCAAAAAACTCGGAAAATCGACTCAAGCATGCGAATACCACAAGCTATCGGTTCTTGACAAGTAGCATGAAATGACAGAACACCGGGAGTGGGAGAGCCAAAGATACCGACTTTTAATTTCTGACATTTTTATGTGAGGCATGGTTTTATTCCTTCATTTAGTTTGGTTGCAAACACAGGTTTGTAAGCAAATGTTATATAGCAATAATCAGCAATAATCAGCAATACATTGAGGAGAAACACCTGAGCAAAAGATCCCATAATATGATTTAAATCTGTGCCTCTGCTAATTAATGTTCGGTTTCGGCATAAAAATCACAGCCGTGGTCCCGTGTTCTGTCATTTTTGCTGCCTTGTCAGAATTTGCTACCCGCTGCATAAACCGATAGGTGTGTATCGATTCATGCTACCCTATCTGATTGGATGTTATTCTACTATCAAAATATGCTTTTTACTTTCAAAGTTCAATGTTGCACTTTTCAATGTTAAAGTGTTTATCTTCAACACTAAATACCCTAATAATAAACCAGTGATTTATTATGATAATGTGAACAAACTCATGTTTACAATAATTTGTTGACACAGAAGAAATAGCAACTGCTTTTTACTCATTAATCTACATGTCATTACTACATATTATTACTACCTGTACAATATACATGTTGGATGTACTTTTTAACTAGGGAAATAATCGATTTTGATGATGTCACTCCCTTATCAGACGCATCGACAGGGTGGCAAAACATTATGGGCGTCAAAAAAAACTCGAAAATCGAAGATCGCATGCGCAATACCACAAGCTATCGGTTCTTGACAAGTAGCATGAAATGACAGAACACCGAGTGGAGAGCCAAAGATACCGACTTTAATTTCTGACATTTTTATGTGAGCATGGTTTTTATTCCCTTCATTTAGTTGGTTGCAAAACACAGGTTTGTAAGCAAATGATAGCAATAATCAGCAATAATCAGCAATACATTGAGGAGAAAACACCTGAGCAAAAGATCCCATAATATGATTTAAATCTGTGCCTCTGTTAATTAATGTTCGGCTTGCATAAAAATCACAGCCGTGGGTCCCGTGTTCTGTCATTTTTGCTGCCTTGTCAGAATTTTGCTACCTGCATAAACCGATAGGTGTGTATCGATTCATGCTACCTATATGATTGGATGTTATTCTACTATCAAAATATGCTTTACTTTCAAAGTTCAATGTTGCACTTTTCAATGTTAAAGTGTTTATCTTCAACACTAAATACCCTAATAATAAACCAGTGATTTATTATGATAATGTGAACAAACTCATGTTTACAATAATTTGTTGACACAAAAGAACATGCAAAATAACAACTGCTTATCACTCATTAATCTACATGTCATTACTACATATTATTACTATGTACAATATACATGCTGAATGTACTTTTAACTAGGGAAATAATCGGATTTTGATGATGTCACTCCCGTCAGACGTATCAGACGCGGCATCGACAGGGTGGCAAACATTATGGGCGGTCAAAAACTCGAAAATCGACTCGGGCAATACCACAAGCTATCGGTTCTTGACAAGTAGCATGAAATGACAGAACACCGGAGTGGAGAGCCAAAGATACCGACTTTAATTTCTGACATTTTTATGTGAGGCATGGTTTTATTCCCTTCATTTAGTTTGGTTGCAAACACAGGTTTGTAAGCAAATGATAGCAATAATCAGCAATAATCAGCAATACATTGAGGAGAAACACCTGAGCAAAAGATCCCATAATATGATTTAAATCTGTGCCTCTGCTAATTAATGTTCGGCTTGCATAAAAATCACAGCCGTGGTCCCGGTGTTCTGTCATTTTTGCTGCCTTGTCAGAATTTTTTACGCGCTGCAAAACCGATAGGTGTGTATCGATTCATGCTACCCTATATGATTGGATGTTATTCTACAATCAAAATATGCTTTTCTTTCAAAGTTCAATGTTGCACTTTTCAATGTTAAAGTGTTTATCTTCAACACTAAATACCCTAATAATAAACCAGTGATTTATTATGATAATGTGAACAAACTCATGTTTACAATAATTTGTTGACACAGAAGAAATAGCAACTGCTTATTACTCATTAATCTACATGTCATTACTACATATTATTACTACCTGTACAATATACATGCTGAATGTACTTTTAACTAGGAAATAATCGATTTTGATGATGTCACTCCCGTTATCAGACGGCATCGACAGGGTGGCAAAACATTATGGGCGTGTCAAAAAACTCGAAAATCGACTCAAGGCATGCGCAATACCACAAGCTATCGGTTCTTGACAAGTAGCATGAAATGACAGAACACCGGGAGTGGGAGAGCCAAAGATACCGACTTTAATTTCTGACATTTTTATGTGAGGCATGGTTTTTATTCCCTTCATTTAGTTTGGTTGCAAACACAGGTTTGTAAGCAAATGATAGCAATAATCAGCAATAATCAGCAATACATTGAGGAGAAACACCTGAGCAAAAGATCCCATAATATGATTTAAATCTGTGCCTCTGCTAATTAATGTTCGGCTTGCATAAAAATCACAGCCGTGGTCCCGGTGTTCTGTCATTTTTTGCTGCCTTGTCAGAATTTGCTACCCGCTGCATAAACCGATAGGTGTGTATCGATTCATGCTACCCTATCTGATTGGATGTTATTCTACTATCAAAATATGCTTTACTTTCAAAGTTCAATGTTGCACTTTTCAATGTTAAAGTGTTTATCTTCAACACTAAATACCCTAATAATAAACCAGTGATTTATTATGATAATGTGAACAAACTCATGTTTACAATAATTTGTTGACACAGAAGAAATAGCAACTGCTTATTACTCATTAATCTACATGTCATTACTACATATTATTACTACCTGTACAATATACATGCTGAATGTACTTTTAACTAGGGAAATAATCGGGATTTTGATGATGTCACTCCCCGTTATCAGACGTGCATCGACAGGGTGGCAAAACATTATGGGCGTGTCAAAAAAAACTCGGAAAATCGACTCGGCGCATGCGCAATACCACAAGCTATCGGTTCTTGACAAGTAGCATGAAATGACAGAACACCGGGAGTGGGAGAGCCAAAGATACCGACTTTAATTTCTGACATTTTTATGTGAGGCATGGTTTTTATTCCCTTCATTTAGTTTGGTTGCAAACACAGGTTTGTAAGCAAATGATAGCAATAATCAGCAATAATCAGCAATACATTGAGGAGAAACACCTGAGCAAAAGATCCCATAATATGATTTAAATCTGTGCCTCTGCTAATTAATGTTCGGCTTGCATAAAAATCACAGCCGTGGTCCCGGTGTTCTGTCATTTTTTGCTGCCTTGTCAGAATTTGCTACCCGCTGCATAAACCGATAGGTGTGTATCGATTCATGCTACCCTATCTGATTGGATGTTATTCTACTATCAAAATATGCTTTACTTTCAAAGTTCAATGTTGCACTTTTCAATGTTAAAGTGTTTATCTTCAACACTAAATACCCTAATAATAAACCAGTGATTTATTATGATAATGTGAACAAACTCATGTTTACAATAATTTGTTGACACAGAAGAAATAGCAACTGCTTATTACTCATTAATCTACATGTCATTACTACATATTATTACTACCTGTACAATATACATGCTGAATGTACTTTTAACTAGGAAATAATCGATTTTGATGATGTCACTCCCCGTTATCAGACGTGCATCGACAGGGTGGCAAAACATTATGGGCGGTCAAAAAAACTCGAAAATCGACTCGGCGCATGCTAATACCACAAGCTATCGGTTCTTGACAAGTAGCATGAAATGACAGAACACCGAGTGGGAGAGCCAAAGATACCGACTTTAATTTCTGACATTTTTATGTGAGGCATGGTTTTTATTCCTTCATTTAGTTTGGTTGCAAACACAGGTTTGTAAGCAAATGATAGCAATAATCAGCAATAATCAGCAATACATTGAGGAGAAACACCTGAGCAAAAGATCCCATAATATGATTTAAATCTGTGCCTCTGCTAATTAATGTTCGGCTTGCATAAAAATCACAGCCGTGGGCCCGGTGTTCTGTCATTTTTTGCTGCCTTGTCAGAATTTGCTACCCGCTGCATAAACCGATAGGTGTGTATCGATTCATGCTACCCTATATGATTGGATGTTATTCTACAATCAAAATATGCTTTTCTTTCAAAGTTCAATGTTGCACTTTTCAATGTTAAAGTGTTTATCTTCAACACTAAATACCCTAATAATAAACCAGTGATTTATTATGATAATGTGAACAAACTCATGTTTACAATAATTTGTTGACACAGAAGAAATAGCAACTGCTTATTACTCATTAATCTACATGTCATTACTACATATTATTACTACCTGTACAATATACATGCTGAATGTACTTTTAACTAGGGAAATAATCGGGATTTTGATGATGTCACTCCCCGTTATCAGACGTGCATCGACAGGGTGGCAAAACATTATGGGCGTATCAAAAAACTCGAAAATCGACTCGGCAAGACGCATACCACAAGCTATCGGTTCTTGACAAGTAGCATGAAATGACAGAACACCGGAGTGGGAGAGCCAAAGATACCGACTTTAATTTCTGACATTTTTATGTGAGGCATGGTTTTATTCCTTCATTTAGTTTGGTTGCAAACACAGGTTTGTAAGCAAATGATAGCAATAATCAGCAATAATCAGCAATACATTGAGGAGAAACACCTGAGCAAAAGATCCCATAATATGATTTAAATCTGTGCCTCTGCTAATTAATGTTCGGCTTGCATAAAAATCACAGCCGTGGTCCCGGTGTTCTGTCATTTTTGCTGCCTTGTCAGAATTTGCTACCGCTGCATAAACCGATAGGTGTGTATCGATTCATGCTACCCTATCTGATTGGATGTTATTCTACTATCAAAATATGCTTTACTTTCAAAGTTCAATGTTGCACTTTTCAATGTTAAAGTGTTTATCTTCAACACTAAATACCCTAATAATAAACCAGTGATTTATTATGATAATGTGAACAAACTCATGTTTACAATAATTTGTTGACACAGAAGAAATAGCAACTGCTTATTACTCATTAATCTACATGTCATTACTACATATTATTACTACCTGTACAATATACATGCTGAATGTACTTTTAACTAGGGAAATAATCGGGATTTTGATGATGTCACTCCCCGTTATCAGACGGGCATCGACAGGGTGGCAAAAACATTATGGGCGGTCAAAAAAAAAACTCGAAAATCGACTCGCGCATGCTAATACCACAAGCTATCGGTTCTTGACAAGTAGCATGAAATGACAGAACACCGGGAGTGGGAGAGCCAAAGATACCGAATTTAATTTCTGACATTTTTATGTGAGGCATGGTTTTTATTCCCTTCATTTAGTTAGGTTGCAAACACAGGTTTGTAAGCAAATGATAGCAATAATCAGCAATAATCAGCAATACATTGAGGAGAAACACCTGAGCAAAAGATCCCATAATATGATTTAAATCTGTGCCTCTGCTAATTAATGTTCGGCTTGCATAAAAATCACAGCCGTGGTCCCGGTGTTCTGTCATTTTTTGCTGCCTTGTCAGAATTTGCTACCCGCTGCATAAACCGATAGGTGTGTATCGATTCATGCTACCCTATCTGATTGGATGTTATTCTACTATCAAAATATGCTTTACTTTCAAAGTTCAATGTTGCACTTTTCAATGTTAAAGTGTTTATCTTCAACACTAAATACCCTAATAATAAACCAGTGATTTATTATGATAATGTGAACAAACTCATGTTTACAATAATTTGTTGACACAGAAGAAATAGCAACTGCTTATTACTCATTAATCTACATGTCATTACTACATATTATTACTACCTGTACAATATACATGCTGAATGTACTTTTTAACTAGGGAAAAAACCGGGATTTTGATGATGTCACTCCCCGTTATCAGACGTGCATCGACAGCGTGGCAAAACATTATGGGCGAGTCATAAAAAACTCAGAAAATCGACTGGCGACGCCAATACCACAAGCTATCGGTTTCTGACAAGTAGCATGAAATGACAGAACACCGGAGTGGGAGAGCCAAAGATACCGACTTTAATTTCTGACATTTTATGTGAGGCATCGTTTTATTCCCTTCATTTAGTTTGGTAAACACAGGTTTGTAAGCAAATGATAGCAATAATCAGCAATAATCAGCAATACATTGAGGAGAAACACCTGAGCAAAAGATCCCATAATATGATTTAAATCTGTGCCTCTGCTAATTATGCTAATTCGGCTTGCATAAAAATCACAGCCGTGGTCCCGGTGTTCTGTCATTTTTTGCTGCCTTGTCAAAATTTGCTACCCGCTGCATAAACCGATAGGTGTGTATCGATTCATGCTACCCTATATGATTGGATGTTATTCTACAATCAAAATATGCTTTTCTTTCAAAGTTCAATGTTGCACTTTTCAATGTTAAAGTGTTTATCTTCAACACTAAATACCCTAATAATAAACCAGTGATTTATTATGATAATGTGAACAAACTCATGTTTACAATAATTTGTTGACACAGAAGAAATAGCAACTGCTTATTACTCATTAATCTACATGTCATTACTACATATTATTACTACCTGTACAATATACATGCTGAATGTACTTTTAACTAATGAAATAATTGGGATTTTGATGATGTCACTCTCCCGTTATCAGACGGCATCGACAGGGTGGCAAAACATTATGGGCGTGTCAAAAAACTCGAAAATCGACTCAAGACAGCAATACCACAAGCTATCGGTTCTTGACAAGTAGCATGAAATGACAGAACACCGGAGTGGGAGAGCCAAAGATACCGACTAATTTCTGACATTTTTATGTGAGGCATGGTTTTCATTCCCTTCATTTAGTTTGGTTGCAAACACAGGTTTGTAAGCAAATGATAGCAATAATCAGCAATAATCAGCAATACATTGAGGAGAAACACCTGAGCAAAAGATCCCATAATATGATTTAAATCTGTGCCTCTGCTAATTAATGTTCGGCTTGCATAAAAATCACAGCCGTGGTCCTGGTGTTCTGTCATTTTTTGCTGCCTTGTCAGAATTTGCTACCCGCTGCATAAACCGATAGGTGTGTATCGATTCATGCTACCCTATCTGATTGGATGTTATTCTACTATCAAAATATGCTTTACTTTCAAAGTTCAATGTTGCACTTTTCAATGTTAAAGTGTTTATCTTCAACACTAAATACCTAATAATAAACCAGTGATTTATTATGATAATGTGAACAAACTCATGTTTACAATAATTTGTTGACACAGAAGAAATAGCAACTGCTTATTACTCATTAATCTACATGTCATTACTACATATTATTACTACCTGTACAATATACATGCTGAATGTACTTTTAACTAGGGAAATAATCGGGATTTTGATGATGTCACTCCCCGTTATCAGACGCGGCATCGACAGGGTGGCAAAACATTATGGGCGTGTCAAAAAACTCGAAAATCGACTCGCGCATGCGCAATACCACAAGCTATCGGTTCTTGACAAGTAGCATGAAATGACAGAACACCGGAGGGAGAGCCAAAGATACCGAATTTAATTTCTGACATTTTTATGTGAGGCATGGTTTTATTCCTTCATTTAGTTTGGTTGCAAACTCAGGTTTGTAAGCAAATGTTAGCAATCATCAGCAATAATCATCAATACATTGGGGAGAAACACCTGCGCAAAATATCCCATAATATGATTTAAATCTGGGCCTCTGCTAATAAATGTTCGGCTTGCATAAAAAACACAGCCGTGGTCCCGTGTTCTGTCATTTTTGCTGCCTTGTCAGAATTTGCTACCCGCTGCATAAACCGATAGGTGTGTATCGATTCATGCTACCCTATCTGATTGATGATGTTATTCTACTATCAAAATATGCTTTTTACTTTCAAAGTTCAATGTTGCACTTTTCAATGTTAAAGTGTTTATCTTCAACACTAAATACCCTAATAATAAACCAGTGATTTATTATGATAATGTGAACAAACTCATGTTTACAATAATTTGTTGACACAGAAGAAATAACAACTGCTTATTACTCATTAATCTACATGTCATTACTACATATTATTACTACATGTACAATATACATGCTGAATGTACTTTTAACTAGGGAAAAAATCGGGATTTTGATGATGTCACTCCCCGTTATCAGACGTGCATCGACAGGGTGGCTAAACATAATGGGCGTGTCAAAAAACTCGAAAATCGACTCGCGCATGCGCCAATACCACAAGCTATCGGTTCTTGACAAGTAGCATGAAATGACAGAACACCGGGAGTGGGAGAGCCAAAGATACCGACTTTAATTTCTGACATTTTTATGTGAGGCATCGTTTTTATTCCCTTCATTTAGTTTGGTTGCAAACACAGGTTTGTAAGCAAATGATAGCAATAATCAGCAATAATCAGCAATACATTGAGGAGAAACACCTGAGCAAAAGATCCCATAATATGATTTAAATCTGTGCCTCTGCTAATTAATGTTCGGCTTGCATAAAAATCACAGCCGTGGTCCCGGTGTTCTGTCATTTTTTGCTGCCTTGTCAAAATTTGCTACCCGCTGCATAAACCGATAGGTGTGTATCGATTCATGCTACCCTATATGATTGGATGTTATTCTACAATCAAAATATGCTTTTCTTTCAAAGTTCAATGTTGCACTTTTCAATATTAAAGTGTTTATCTTCAACACTAAATACCCTAATAATAAACCAGTGATTTATTATGATAATGTGAACAAACTCATGTTTACAATAATTTGTTGACACAGAAGAAATAGCAACTGCTTATTACTCATTAATCTACATGTCATTACTACATATTATTACTACCTGTACAATATACATGCTGAATGTACTTTTAACTAGGAAATAATCGATTTTGATGATGTCACTCCCGTTATCAGACGGCATCGACAGGGTGGCAAAACATTATGGGCGCGGTCAAAAACTCGAAAATCGACTCCGGCGCATGCAATACCACAAGCTATCGGTTCTTGACAAGTAGCATGAAATGACAGAACACCGGGAGGAGAGCCAAAGATACCGAATTTAATTTCTGACATTTTTATGTGAGGCATGGTTTTTATTCCCTTCATTTAGTTTGGTTAAAACACAGGTTTGTAAGCAAATGATAGCAATAATCAGCAATAATGAGCAATACATTGAGGAGAAACACCAGGGCAAATGGTCCCTTAATATGATTCAAATCTGTACATCTCCTAGTTTATGTTCAGCTTGCATAAAAATCACAGCCGTGGTCCCGGTGTTCTGTCATTTTTTGCTGCCTTGTCAAAATTTGCTACCCGCTGCATAAACCGATAGGTGTGTATCGATTCATGCTACCCTATATGATTGGATGTTATTCTACAATCAAAATATGCTTTTCTTTCAAAGTTCAATGTTGCACTTTTCAATGTTAAAGTGTTTATCTTCAACACTAAATACCCTAATAATAAACCAGTGATTTATTATGATAATGTGAACAAACTCATGTTTACAATAATTTGTTGACACAGAAGAAATAGCAACTGCTTATTACTCATTAATCTACATGTCATTACTACATATTATTACTACCTGTACAATATACATGCTGAATGTACTTTTAACTAGGGAAAAAATCGGGATTTTGATGATGTCACTCCCCGTTATCAGACGTGCATCGACAGGGTGGCAAAACATTATGGGCGGTCCAAAAAAAACTCGGAAAATCGACTCGGCGCACGCGCAATACCACAAGCTATCGGTTCTTGACAAGTAGCATGAAATGACAGAACACCGGGAGTGGGAGAGCCAAAGATACCGACTTTAATTTCTGACATTTTTATGTGAGGCATCGTTTTTATTCCCTTCATTTAGTTTGGTTGCAAACACAGGTTTGTAAGCAAATGATAGCAATAATCAGCAATAATCAGCAATACATTGAGGAGAAACACCTGAGCAAAAGATCCCATAATATGATTTAAATCTGTGCCTCTGCTAATTAATGTTCGGCTTGCATAAAAATCACAGCCGTGGTCCCGGTGTTCTGTCATTTTTTGCTGCCTTGTCAAAATTTGCTACTCCGCTGCAAAACCGATAGGTGTGTATCGATTCATGCTACCCTATCTGATGGATGTTATTCTACTATCAAAATATGCTTTACTTTCAAAGTTCAATGTTGCACTTTTCAATGTTAAAGTGTTTATCTTCAACACTAAATACCCTAATAATAAACCAGTGCTTTATTTATTATGATAATGTGAACAAACTCATGTTTACAATAATTTGTTGACACAGAAGAAATAGCAACTGCTTATTACTCATTAATCTACATGTCATTACTATTATTATTACCTGTACAATATACATGCTGAATGTACTTTTAACTAGGAAAAAAATCGATTTTGATGATGTCACTCCCTCGCTATCAGACGCATCGACAGGGTGGCAAAACATTATGGGCGTGTCAAAAAAACTCGAAAATCGACTCAAGATGCGCAATACCACAAGCTATCGGTTCTTGACAAGTAGCATGAAATGACAGAACACCGGAGTGGGAGAGCCAAAGATACCGACTTTAATTTCTGACACATTTTATGTGAGGCATTTTTATTCGGTTCATTTAGTTTAGTTGCAAACACAGGTTTGTAAGCAGATGGTAGCAATAATCAGCAATGGTCAGCAATTCATTGGGAAGAAACACCTGAGCAAAAAATCCCATAATAAGATTAAATCTGTGCCTCTGCTAATTAATGTTCGGCTTGCATAAAAAATCACAGCCGTGGTCCCGTGTTCTGTCATTTTTGCTGCCTTGTCAGAATTGCTACCCGATGCAAAATCGATAGGTGTGTATCGATTCATGCTACCCTATCTGATTGGATGTTATTCTACTATCAAAATATGCTTTACTTTCAAAGTTCAATGTTGCACTTTTCAATGTTAAAGTGTTTATCTTCAACACTAAATACCCTAATAATAAACCAGTGATTTATTATGATAATGTGAACAAACTCATGTTTACAATAATTTGTTGACACAGAAGAAATAGCAACTGCTTATTACTCATTAATCTACATGTCATTACTACATATTATTACTACCTGTACAATATACATGCTGAATGTACTTTTAACTAGGGAAATAATCGATTTTGATGATGTCACTCCCGTTATCAGACGCATCGACAGGGTGGCACATTAATGGTGGGCGGTCAAAAAAAACTCGAAAATCGAGATGCTAATACCACAAGGTATCGGTTCTTGACAAGTAGCATGAAATGACAGAACACAAGTGGGAGAGCCAAAGATACCGACTTTAATTTCTAACATTTTTATGTGAGGCATGGTTTTTAATCCCTTCATTTAGTTAGGTTGCAAACACAGGTTTGTAAGCAAATGATAGCAATAATCAGCAATAATCAGCAATACATTGAGGAGAAACACCTGAGCAAAAGATCCCATTATATGATTTAAATCTGTGCCTCTGCTAATTAATGTTCGGCTTGCATAAAAATCACAGCCGTGGTCCCGGTGTTCTGTCATTTTTGCTGCCTTGTCAAAATTGCTACCCTGCATAAACCGATAGGTGTGTATCGATCTACCCTATATGATTGGATGTTATTCTACAATCAAAATATGCTTTACTTTCAAAGTTCAATGTTGCATTTTCTTTTCAATGTTAAAGTGTTTATCTTCAACACTAAATACCCTAATAATAAACCAGTGATTTATTATGATAATGTGAACAAACTCATGTTTACAATAATTTGTTGACACAGAAATAGAAATAGCAACTGCTTATTACTCATTAATCTACATGTCATTACTACATATTATTACCTGTACCTGTACAATATACATGCTGAATGTACTTTTAACTAGGGAAATCGATCGATTTTGATGATGTCACCCCCGTTATCAGACGTGCATCGACAGGGTGGCAAAACAAAACATTATGGGCGGTCAAAAACTCTCGGAAAATCGACTCGGGATGCATGCGCAATACCACAAGGTATTGGTTCTTGACAAGTAGCATGAAATGACAGAACACCGGGAGTGGGAGAGCCAAAGATACCGACTTTAATTTCTGACATTTTTATGTGAGGCATGGTTTTTATTCCCTTCATTTAGTTAGGTTGCAAACACAGGTTTGTAAGCAAATGATAGCAATAATCAGCAATAATCAGCAATACATTGAGGAGAAACACCTGAGCAAAAGATCCCATAATATGATTTAAATCTGTGCCGTTATTAATGTTTGCTGCATAAAAATCACAGCCGTGGTCCCGGTGTTCTGTCATTTTTTGCTGCCTTGTCAAAATTTGCTACCCGCTGCATAAACCGATAGGTGTGTATCGATTCATGCTACCCTATATGATTGGATGTTATTCTACAATCAAAATATGCTTTACTTTCAAAGTTCAATGTTGCAATTTTCAATGTTAAAGTGTTAATCTTCAACACTAAATACCCTAATAATAAACCAGTGATTTATTATGATAATGTGAACAAACTCATGTTTACAATAATTTTGTGTTGACACAGAAATAATAGCAACTGCTGTATTACTCATTAATCTACATGTCATTACTACATATTATTACTACCTGTACAATATACATGCTGAATGTACTTTTTAACTAGGGAAAAATCGGGATTTTGATGATGTCACTCATCACGTGCATCGACAGGGTGGCAAAACATTATGGGCGTGTCAAAAAACTCGAAAATCGAACTCGGCGCATGCGCACAAGCTATCGGTTCAAGACAAGTAGCATGAAATGACAGAACACCGGGGGTGGGAGGGCCAAAGATACCGACTTTAATTTCTGACATTTTATGTGAGGCATGGTTTCATTCCCTTCATTTAGTTTGGTTGCAAACACAGGTTTGTAAGCAAATGATAGCAATAATCAGCAATAATCAGCAATACATTGAGGAGAAACACCTGAGCAAAAGATCCCATAATATGATTTAAATCTGTGCCTCTGCTAATTAATGTTCGGCTTGCATAAAATCACAGCCGTGGTCCGTGTTCTGTCATTTTTGCTGCCTTGTCAGAATTTGCACCCGCTGCATAAACCGATAGGTGTGTATCGATTCATGCTACCCTATCTGATTGGATGTTATTCTACTATCAAAATATGCTTTTCTTCAAAGTTCAATGTTGCACTTTTCAATGTTAAAGTGTTTATCTTTAACACTAAATACCCTAATAATAAACCAGTGATTTATTATGATAATGTGAACAAACTCATGTTTACAATAATTTGTTGACACAGAAGAAATAGCAACTGCTTTTTACTCATTAATCTACATGTCATTACTACATATTATTACTACCTGTACAATATACATGTTGAATGTACTTTTAACTAGGGAAATAATCGATTTTGATGATGTCACTCCCCTGTTATCAGACGCATCGACAGGGTGGCAAAACATTGCGGGCGTGTCAAAAAACTCGGAAAATGACTCGAGCATGCGCAATACCACAAGCTATCGGTTCTTGACAAGTAGCATGAAATGACAGAACACCGGGAGTGGGAGAGCCAAAGATACCGACTTTAATTTCTGACATTTTTATGTGAGGCATCGTTTTTATTCCCTTCATTTAGTTTGGTTGCAAACACAGGTTTGTAAGCAAATGATAGCAATAATCAGCAATAATCAGCAATACATTGAGGAGAAACACCTGAGCAAAAGATCCCATAATATGATTTAAATCTGTGCCTCTGCTAATTAATGTTCGGCTTGCATAAAAATCACAGCCGTGGTCCCGGTGTTCTGTCATTTTTTGCTGCCTTGTCAGAATTTGCTACCCGCTGCATAAACCGATAGGTGTGTATCGATTCATGCTACCCTATCTGATTGGATGTTATTCTACTATCAAAATATGCTTTACTTTCAAAGTTCAATGTTGCACTTTTCAATGTTAAAGTGTTTATCTTCAACACTAAATACCCTAATAATAAACCAGTGATTTATTATGATAATGTGAACAAACTCATGTTTACAATAATTTGTTGACACAGAAGAAATAGCAACTGCTTATTACTCATTAATCTACATGTCATTACTACATATTATTACTACCTGTACAATATACATGCTGAATGTACTTTTAACTAGGGAAATAATCGATTTTGATGATGTCACTCCCGTTATCAGACGGCATCGACAGGGTGGCAAAACATTATGGGCGGTCAAAAAAACTCGAAAATCGACTCGCATGATGCTAATACCACAAGCTATCGGTTCTTGACAAGTAGCATGAAATGACAGAACACCGGAGGAGAGCCAAAGATACCGACTTTAATTTCTGACATTTTTATGTGAGGCATCGGTTTTATTCCCTTCATTTAGTTTGGTTGCAAACACAGGTTTGTAAGCAAATGATAGCAATAATCAGCAATAATCAGCAATACATTGAGGAGAAACACCTGAGCAAAAGATCCCATAATATGATTTAAATCTGTGCCTCTGCTAATTAATGTTCGGGCTTGCATAAAAATCACAGCCGTGGTCCCGGTGTTCTGTCATTTTTTGCTGCCTTGTCAAAATTTGCTACCCGCTGCATAAACCGATAGGTGTGTATCGATTCATGCTACCCTATATGATTGGATGTTATTCTACTATCAAAATATGCTTTACTTTCAAAGTTCAATGTTGCACTTTTCAATGTTAAAGTGTTTATCTTCAACACTAAATACCCTAATAATAAACCAGTGATTTATTATGATAATGTGAACAAACTCATGTTTACAATAATTTGTTGACACAGAAGAAATAGCAACTGCTTTTTACTCATTAATCTACATGTCATTACTACATATTATTACTACCTGTACAATATACATGTTGAATGTACTTTTAACTAGGGAAATAATCGTGATTTTGATGATGTCACTCCCCGTTATCAGACGTGCATCGACAGGGTGGCAAAACATAATGGGCGTGTCAAAAAACTCGAAAATCGACTCGGCGATGCGCAATACCACAAGCTATCGGTTCTTGACAAGTAGCATGAAATATCAGAACACCGGGAGTGGGAGAGCCAAAGATACCGACTTTAATTTCTAACATTTTTATGTGAGGCATGGTTTTTAATCCCTTCATTTAGTTAGGTTGCAAACACAGGTTTGTAAGCAAATGATAGCAATAATCAGCAATAATCAGCAATACATTGAGGAGAAACACCTGAGCAAAAGATCCCATTATATGATTTAAATCTGTGCCTCTGCTAATTAATGTTCGGCTTGCATGAAAATCACAGCCGTGGTCCCGGTGTTCTGTCATTTTTTGCTGCCTTGTCAGAATTTGCTACCCGCTGCATAAACCGATAGGTGTGTATCGATTCATGCTACCCTATCTGATTGGATGTTATTCTACAATCAAAATATGCTTTACTTTCAAAGTTCAATGTTGCAATTTTCAATGTTAAAGTGTTAATCTTCAACACTAAATACCCTAATAATAAACCAGTGATTTATTATGATAATGTGAACAAACTCATGTTTACAATAATTTGTTGACACAGAAGAAATAGCAACTGCTTATTACTCATTAATCTACATGTCATTACTACATATTATTACTACCTGTACAATATACATGCTGAATGTACTTTTAACTAGGGAAAAAATCGGGATTTTGATGATGTCACTCCCCGTTATCAGACGTGCATCGACAGGGTGGCAAAACATTATGGGCCTATCAAAAAAAACTCCGAAAATCGACTCCGCCCATGCGCATTACGACAAGCTATTGGTTCTTGACAAGTAGCATGAAATGACAGAACACCGAGTGGGAGAGCCAAAGAGATACCGCTACCAACCTTAATTTCTGACATTTTTATGTGAGGCATGGTTTTTATTCCCTTCATTTAGTTTGGTTGCAAACACAGGTTTTGTAAGCAAATGATAGCAATAATCAGCAATAATCAGCGATACATTGAGGAGAAACACCTGAGCAAAAGATCCCATAATATGATTAAAAGCTGTGCCTCTGCTAATTAATGTTCAGCTTGCATAAAAAATCACAGCCAGTGGTCCCGTGTTCTGTCATTTTTGCTGCCTTGTCAGAATTTGCTACCCGCTGCATAAACCGATAGGTGTGTATCGATTCATGCTACCCTATCTGATTGGATGTTATTCTACAATCAAAATATGCTGCTTTTCTTTCAAAGTTCAATGTTGCAATTTACTTTTCAATGTTAAAGTGTTTATCTTCAACACTAATACCCTAATAATAAACCAGTGCTTTATTATGATAATGTGAACAAACTCATGTTTACAATAATTTGTTGACACAGAAGAAATAGCAACTGCTTATTACTCATTAATCTACATGTCATTACTACATATTATTACGACCTGTACAATATACATGCTGAATGTACTTTTAACTAGGGAAATAATCGATTTTGATGATGTCACCTCGTTATCAGACGTGCATCGACAGGGTGGCAAAACATTATGGGCGGTCAAAAAACTCGAAAATCGACTCGGCGCAAGCGCAATACCACAAGGTATCGGTTCTTGACAAGTAGCATGAAATTACAGAAGAACACCGCGAGTGGGAGACCCAAACATATCGACTTTAATTTCTGACATTTTTATGTGAGGCATGGTTTTTTCCCTTCATTTAGTTTGGTTGCAAACACAGGTTTGTAAGCAAATGATAGCAATAATCAGCAATAATCAGCAATACATTGAGGAGAAACACCTGAGCAAAAGATCCCATAATATGATTTAAATCTGTGCCTCTGCTAATCGTTAATGCTTGCATAAAAATCACAGCCGTGGTCCCGTGTTCTGTCATTTTTGCTGCCTTGTCAGAATTTGCTACCGCTGCATAAACCGATAGGTGTGTATCGATTCATGCTACCCTATCTGATTGGATGTTATTCTACAATCAAAATATGCTTTTACTTTCAAAGTTCAATGTTGCACTTTTCAATGTTAAAGTGTTTATCTTCAACACTAAATACCCTAATAATAAACCAGTGCTTTATTATGATAATGTGAACAAACTCATGTTTACAATAATTTGTTGACACAGAAGAAATAGCAACTGCTTATTACTCATTAATCTACATGTCATTACTACATATTATTACTACCTGTACAATATACATGCTGAATGTACTTTTAACTAGGGAAATAATCGATTTGATTTGATGATGTCACTCCCCGTTATCAGTAGTGCGACAGGGTGGCAAAACATTATGGGGGCGTGTCAAAAAACTGGGAATCGACTCGACTCGATGCGCAATACCACAAGCTATCGGTTCTTGACAAGTAGCATGAAATGACAGAACACCGGAGGGAGAGCCAAAGATACCGACTTTAATTTCTGACATTTTTATGTGAGGCATGGTTTTTATTCCTTCATTTAGTTTGGTTGCAAACACAGGTTTGTAAGCAAATGATAGCAATAATCAGCAATAATCAGCAATACATTGAGGAGAAACACCTGAGCAAAAGATCCCATAATATGATTTAAATCTGTGCCTCTGCTAATTAATGTTCGCTTGCATAAAAATCACAGCCGTGGTCCCGTGTTCTGTCATTTTTGCTGCCTTGTCAGAATTTGCTACCCGCTGCATAAACCGATAGGTGTGTATCGATTCATGCTACCCTATCTGATTGGATGTTATTCTACAATCAAAATATGCTTTTACTTTCAAAGTTCAATGTTGCACTTTTCAATGTTAAAGTGTTTATCTTCAACACTAAATACCCTAATAATAAACCAGTGCTTTATTATGATAATGTGAACAAACTCATGTTTACAATAATTTGTTGACACAGAAGAAATAGCAACTGCTTATTACTCATTAATCTACATGTCATTACTACATATTATTACTACCTGTACAATATACATGCTGAATGTACTTTTAACTAGGGAAATAATCGGGATTTTGATGATGTCACTCCCCGTTATCAGTAGGGCATTGACAGGGTGGCAAAACATTATGGGCGTGTCAAAAAAAACTCGGAAAATCGACTCGGCGCATGCGCAATACCACAAGCTATCGGTTCTTGACAAGTAGCATGAAATGACAGAACACCGGGAGTGGGAGAGCCAAAGATACCGACTTTAATTTCTGACATTTTTATGTGAGGCATGGTTTTTATTCCCTTCATTTAGTTTGGTTGCAAACACAGGTTTGTAAGCAAATGATAGCAATAATCAGCAATAATCAGCAATACATTGAGGAGAAACACCTGAGCAAAAGATCCCATAATATGATTTAAATCTGTGCCTCTGCTAATTATGTTCGGCTTGCATAAAAATCACAGCCGTGGTCCCGGTGTTCTGTCATGTTTTGCTGCCTTGTCAGAATTTGCTACCCGCTGCATAAACCGATAGGTGTGTATCGATTCATGCTACCCTATCTGATTGGATGTTATTCTACAATCAAAATATGCTTTACTTTCAAAGTTCAATGTTGCACTTTTCAATGTTAAAGTGTTTATCTTCAACACTAAATACCCTAATAATAAACCAGTGCTTTATTATGATAATGTGAACAAACTCATGTTTACAATAATTTGTTGACACAGAAGAAATAGCAACTGCTTATTACTCATTAATCTACATGTCATTACTACATATTATTACTACCTGTACAATATACATGCTGAATGTACTTTTAACTAGGGAAATAATCGGGATTTTGATGATGTCACTCCCCGTTATCAGTAGGGCATTGACAGGGTGGCAAAACATTATGGGCGTGTCAAAAAAAACTCGGAAAATCGACTCGGCGCATGCGCAATACCACAAGCTATCGGTTCTGACAAGTAGCATGAAATGACAGAACACCGGGAGTGGGAGAGCCAAAGATACCGACTTTAATTTCTGACATTTTTATGTGAGGCATGGTTTTTATTCCCTTCATTTAGTTTGGTTGCAAACACAGGTTTGTAAGCAAATGATAGCAATAATCAGCAATAATCAGCAATACATTGAGGAGAAACACCTGAGCAAAAGATCCCATAATATGATTTAAATCTGTGCCTCTGCTAATTAATGTTCGGCTTGCATAAAAATCACAGCCGTGGTCCCGTGTTCTGTCATTTTTGCTGCCTTGTCAGAATTTGCTACCTGCTGCATAAACCGATAGGTGTGTGTATCGATTCATGCTACCCTATCTGATTGGATGTTATTCTACAATCAAAATATGCTTTACTTTCAAAGTTCAATGTTGCACTTTTCAATGTTAAAGTGTTTATCTTCAACACTAAATACCCTAATAATAAACCAGTGCTTTATTATGATAATGTGAACAAACTCATGTTTACAATAATTTGTTGACACAGAAGAAATAGCAACTGCTTATTACTCATTAATCTACATGTCATTACTACATATTATTACTACCTGTACAATATACATGCTGAATGTACTTTTAACTAGGGAAATAATCGGGATTTTGATGATGTCACTCCCCGTTATCAGACGTGCATTGACAGGGTGGCAAAACATTATGGGCGTGTCAAAAGAAACTCGGAAAATCGACTTGGCGCATGCGCAATACCACAAGGTATTGGTTCTTGACAAGTAGCATGAAATGACAGAACACCGGGAGTGGGAGAGCCAAAGACACCGACTTTAATTTCTGACATTTTTATGTGAGGCATGGTTTTTATTCCCTTCATTTAGTTTGGTTGCAAACACAGGTTTGTAAGCAAATGATAGCAATAATCAGCAATAATCAGCAATACATTGAGGAGAAACACCTGAGCAAAAGATCCCATAATATGATTTAAATCTGTGCCTCTGCTAATTAATGTTCGGCTTGCATAAAAATCACAGCCGTGGTCCCGGTGTTCTGTCATTTTTTGCTGCCTTGTCAGAATTTGCTACCCGCTGCATAAACCGATAGGTGTGTATCGATTCATGCTACCCTATCTGATTGGATGTTATTCTACAATCAAAATATGCTTTACTTTCAAAGTTCAATGTTGCACTTTTCAATGTTAAAGTGTTTATCTTCAACACTAAATACCCTAATAATAAACCAGTGCTTTATTATGATAATGTGAACAAACTCATGTTTACAATAATTTGTTGACACAGAAGAAATAGCAACTGCTTATTACTCATTAATCTACATGTCATTACTACATATTATTACTACCTGTACAATATACATGCTGAATGTACTTTTAACTAGGGAAATAATCGGGATTTTGATGATGTCACTCCCCGTTATCAGACGTGCATTGACAGGGTGGCAAAACATCATGGGCGTGTCAAAAGAAACTCGGAAAATCGACTTGGCGCATGCGCAATACCACAAGGTATTGGTTCTTGACAAGTAGCATGAAATGACAGAACACCGGTGGGAGAGCCAAAGACACCGACTTTAATTTCTGACATTTTTATGTGAGGCATGGTTTTTATTCCCTTCATTTAGTTTGGTTGCAAACACAGGTTTGTAAGCAAATGATAGCAATAATCAGCAATAATCAGCAATACATTGAGGAGAAACACCTGAGCAAAAGATCCCATAATATGATTTAAATCTGTGCCTCTGCTAATTAATGTTCGGCTTGCATAAAAATCACAGCCGTGGTCCCGGTGTTCTGTCATTTTTTGCTGCCTTGTCAGAATTTGCTACCCGCTGCATAAACCGATAGGTGTGTATCGATTCATGCTACCCTATCTGATTGGATGTTATTCTACAATCAAAATATGCTTTACTTTCAAAGTTCAATGTTGCACTTTTCAATGTTAAAGTGTTTATCTTCAACACTAAATACCCTAATAATAAACCAGTGCTTTATTATGATAATGTGAACAAACTCATGTTTACAATAATTTGTTGACACAGAAGAAATAGCAACTGCTTATTACTCATTAATCTACATGTCATTACTACATATTATTACTACCTGTACAATATACATGCTGAATGTACTTTTAACTAGGGAAATAATCGGGATTTTGATGATGTCACTCCCCGTTATCAGACGTGCATTGACAGGGTGGCAAAACATTATGGGCGTGTCAAAAGAAACTCGGAAAATCGACTTGGCGCATGCGCAATACCACAAGGTATTGGTTCTTGACAAGTAGCATGAAATGACAGAACACCGGGAGTGGGAGAGCCAAAGACACCGACTTTAATTTCTGACATTTTTATGTGAGGCATGGTTTTTATTCCCTTCATTTAGTTTGGTTGCAAACACAGGTTTGTAAGCAAATGATAGCAATAATCAGCAATAATCAGCAATACATTGAGGAGAAACACCTGAGCAAAAGATCCCATAATATGATTTAAATCTGTGCCTCTGCTAATTAATGTTCGGCTTGCATAAAAATCACAGCCGTGGTCCCGTGTTCTGTCATGTTTTGCTGCCTTGTCAGAATTTGCTACCCGCATAAACCGATAGGTGTGTATCGATTCATGCTACCCTATCTGATTGGATGTTATTCTACTATCAAAATATGCTTTACTTTCAAAGTTCAATGTTGCACTTTTCAATGTTAAAGTGTTTATCTTCAACACTAATACCCTAATAATAAACCAGTGCTTTATTATGATAATGTGAACAAACTCATGTTTACAATAATTTGTTGACACAGAAGAAATAGCAACTGCTTATTACTCATTAATCTACATGTCATTACTACATATTATTACTACATATACATGCTGAATGTACTTTTAATAGGGAAATAATCGATTTTGATGATGTCAGCAACTGCTTATTACTTATTAATCTACATGTCATTACTACATATTATTACTACCTGTACAATATACATGCTAAATGTACTTTTAACTAGGGAAATAATCGGGATTTTGATGATGTCACTCCCCGTTATCAGTAGGGCATTGACAGGGTGGCAAAACATTATGGGCGTGTCAAAAAAAACTCGGAAAATCGACTCGGCGCATGCGCAATACCACAAGCTATCGGTTCTTGACAAGTAGCATGAAATGACAGAACACCGGGAGTGGGAGAGCCAAAGATACCGACTTTAATTTCTGACATTTTTATGTGAGGCATGGTTTTTATTCCTTCATTTAGTTTGGTTGCAAACACAGGTTTGTAAGCAAATGATAGCAATAATCAGCAATAATCAGCAATACATTGAGGAGAAACACCTGAGCAAAAGATCCCATAATATGATTTAAATCTGTGCCTCTGCTAATTAATGTTCGGCTTGCATAAAAATCACAGCCGTGGTCCCGGTGTTCTGTCATTTTTTGCTGCCTTGTCAGAATTTGCTACCCGCTGCATAAACCGATAGGTGTGTATCGATTCATGCTACCCTATCTGATTGGATGTTATTCTACAATCAAAATATGCTTTACTTTCAAAGTTCAATGTTGCACTTTTCAATGTTAAAGTGTTTATCTTCAACACTAAATACCCTAATAATAAACCAGTGCTTTATTATGATAATGTGAACAAACTCATGTTTACAATAATTTGTTGACACAGAAGAAATAGCAACTGCTTATTACTCATTAATCTACATGTCATTACTACATATTATTACTACCTGTACAATATACATGCTGAATGTACTTTTAACTACGGAAATAATCGGGATTTTGATGATGTCACTCCCCGTTATCAGACGTGCATTGACAGGGTGGCAAAACATTATGGGCGTGTCAAAAGAAACTCGAAAATCGACGGCGCATGCTAATACCACAAGGTATTGGTTCTGACAAGTAGCATGAAATGACAGAACACCGGAGTGGGAGAGCCAAAGATACCGACTTTAATTTCTAACAATTTTATGTGAGGCATGGTTTTTATTCCCTTCATTTAGTTTGGTTGCAAACACAGGTTTGTAAGCAAATGATAGCAATAATCAGCAATAATCAGCAATACATTGAGGAGAAACACCTGAGCAAAAGATCCCATAATATGATTTAAATCTGTGCCTCTGCTAATTAATGTTCGGCTTGCATAAAAATCACAGCCGTGGTCCCGGTGTTCTGTCATGTTTTGCTGCCTTGTCAGAATTTGCTACCCGCTGCATAAACCGATAGGTGTGTATCGATTCATGCTACCCTATCTGATTGGATGTTATTCTACAATCAAAATATGCTTTACTTTCAAAGTTCAATGTTGCACTTTTCAATGTTAAAGTGTTCATCTTCAACACTAAATACCCTAATAATAAACCAGTGCTTTATTATGATAATGTGAACAAACTCATGTTTACAATAATTTGTTGACACAGAAGAAATAGCAACTGCTTATTACTCATTAATCTACATGTCATTACTACATATTATTACTACCTGTACAATATACATGCTGAATGTACTTTTAACTAGGGAAATAATCGGGATTTTGATGATGTCACTCCCCGTTATCAGACGTGCATTGACAGGGTGGCAAAACATTATGGGCGTGTCAAAAAAAACTCGGAAAATCGACTCGGCGCATGCGCAATACCACAAGCTATCGGTTCTTGACAAGTAGCATGAAATGACAGAACACCGGGAGTGGGAGAGCCAAAGATACCGACTTTAATTTCTGACATTTTTATGTGAGGCATGGTTTTTATTCCCTTCATTTAGTTTGGTTGCAAACACAGGTTTGTAAGCAAATGATAGCAATAATCAGCAATAATCAGCAATACATTGAGGAGAAACACCTGAGCAAAAGATCCCATAATATGATTTAAATCTGTGCCTCTGCTAATTAATGTTCGGCTTGCATAAAAATCACAGCCGTGGTCCCGGTGTTCTGTCATTTTTTGCTGCCTTGTCAGAATTTGCTACCCGCTGCATAAACCGATAGGTGTGTATCGATTCATGCTACCCTATCTGATTGGATGTTATTCTACAATCAAAATATGCTTTACTTTCAAAGTTCAATGTTGCACTTTTCAATGTTAAAGTGTTTATCTTCAACACTAAATAACCCTAATAATAAACCAGTGCTTTATTATGATAATGTGAACAAACTCATGTTTACAATAATTTGTTGACACAGAAGAAATAGCAACTGCTTATTACTCATTAATCTACATGTCATTACTACATATTATTACTACCTGTACAATATACATGCTGAATGTA
This sequence comes from Liparis tanakae, assembly GCA_036178185.1. Classification (NCBI taxonomy): domain Eukaryota; kingdom Metazoa; phylum Chordata; class Actinopteri; order Perciformes; family Liparidae; genus Liparis; species Liparis tanakae. The sequence goes on from JAYMGU010000355.1 coordinate 34,091, forward strand.
CTTTTAACTAGGGAAATCGATTTTGATGATGTCACCCTCGTTATCAGACGGCATTGACAGGGTGGCAAAACATTATGGGCGTGTCAAAAAAACTCGAAAATCGACTCAAGCGCAATACCACAAGGTATCGGTTCTTGACAAGTAGCATGAAATGACAGAACACCGGAGTGGGAGAGCCAAAGATCCCGACTTTAATTTCTGACATTTTTATGTGAGGCATGGTTTTTATTCCCTTCATTTAGTTTGGTTGCAAACACAGGTTTGTAAGCAAATGATAGCAATAATCAGCAATAATCAGCAATACATTGAGGAGAAACACCTGAGCAAAAGATCCCATAATATGATTTAAATCTGTGCCTCTGCTAATTAATGTTCGCTTGCATAAAAATCACAGCCGTGGTCCCGTGTTCTGTCATTTTTGCTGCCTTGTCAGAATTTGCTACCGCTGCATAAACCGATAGGTGTGTATCGATTCATGCTACCCTATCTGATTGATGTTATTCTACTATCAAAATATGCTTAACTTTCAAAGTTCAATGTTGCACTTTTCAATGTTAAAGTGTTTATCTTCAACACTAAATACCCTAATAATAAACCAGTGCTTTATTATGATAATGTGAACAAACTCATGTTTACAATAATTTGTTGACACAGAAGAAATAGCAACTGCTTATTACTCATTAATCTACATGTCATTACTACATATTATTACTACCTGTACAATATACATGCTGAATGTACTTTTAACTAGGGAAATAATCGGGATTTTGATGATGTCACTCCCCGTTATCAGTAGGGCATTGACAGGGTGGCAAAACATTATGGGCGTGTCAAAAAAACTCGAAAATCGACTCTAAGACGCGCAATACCACAAGCTATCGGTTCTTGACAAGTAGCATGAAATGACAGAACACCGGGAGTGGGAGAGCCAAAGATACCGACTTTAATTTCTGACATTTTTATGTGAGGCATGGTTTTTATTCCCTTCATTTAGTTTGGTTGCAAACACAGGTTTGTAAGCAAATGATAGCAATAATCAGCAATAATCAGCAATACATTGAGGAGAAACACCTGAGCAAAAGATCCCATAATATGATTTAAATCTGTGCCTCTGCTAATTAATGTTCGGCTTGCATAAAAATCACAGCCGTGGTCCCGGTGTTCTGTCATTTTTTGCTGCCTTGTCAGAATTTGCTACCCGCTGCATAAACCGATAGGTGTGTATCGATTCATGCTACCCTATCTGATTGGATGTTATTCTACAATCAAAATATGCTTTACTTTCAAAGTTCAATGTTGCACTTTTCAATGTTAAAGTGTTTATCTTCAACACTAACCCTAATAATAAACCAGTGCTTTATTATGATAATGTGAACAAACTCATGTTTACAATAATTTGTTGACACAGAAGAAATAGCAACTGCTTATTACTCATTAATCTACATGTCATTACTACATATTATTACTACCTGTACAATATACATGCTGAATGTACTTTTAACTAGGGAAATAATCGGATTTTGATGATGTCACTCCCGTCGTTATCAGACGCGGCATTGACAGGGTGGGCAAAACATTATGGGCGTGTCAAAAAAACTCGAAATCGACTCGGCGATGCGCAATACCACAAGGTATCGGTTCTGACAAGTAGCATGAAATGACAGAACACCGGAGTGGGAGAGCCAAAGATACCGACTTTAATTTCTGACATTTTTATGTGAGGCATGGTTTTTATTCCCTTCATTTAGTTTGGTTGCAAACACAGGTTTGTAAGCAAATGATAGCAATAATCAGCAATAATCAGCAATACATTGAGGAGAAACACCTGAGCAAAAGATCCCATAATATGATTTAAATCTGTGCCTCTGCTAATTAATGTTCGGCTTGCATAAAAATCACAGCCGTGGTCCCGGTGTTCTGTCATTTTTTGCTGCCTTGTCAGAATTTGCTACCCGCTGCATAAACCGATAGGTGTGTATCGATTCATGCTACCCTATCTGATTGGATGTTATTCTACAATCAAAATATGCTTTACTTTCAAAGTTCAATGTTGCACTTTTCAATGTTAAAGTGTTTATCTTCAACACTAAATACCCTAATAATAAACCAGTGCTTTATCATCTTCAACACTAAATACCCTAATAATAAACCAGTGCTTTTTATGATAATGTGAACAAACTCATGTTTACAATAATTTGTTGACACAGAAGAAATAGCAACTGCTTATTCACTCATTAATCTACATGTCATTACTACATATTATTACTACCTGTACAATATACATGCTGAATGTACTTTTAACTAGGGAAATAATCGGATTTTGATGATGTCACTCGTTATCAGACGGCATCGACAGGGTGGCAAAACATTATGGGCGGTCAAAAGAAACTCTCGGAAAATCGACTCGCGATGCGCAATACCACAAGGTATCGGTTCTTGACAAGTAGCATGAAATGACAGAACACCGGAGTGGGAGAGCCAAAGATACCGACTTTAATTTCTAACATTTTTATGTGAGGCATGGTTTTTATTCCCTTCATTTAGTTTGGTTGCAAACACAGGTTTGTAAGCAAATGATAGCAATAATCAGCAATAATCAGCAATACATTGAGGAGAAACACCTGAGCAAAAGATCCCATAATATGATTTAAATCTGTGCCTCTGCTAATTAATGTTCGGCTTGCATAAAAATCACAGCCGTGGTCCTCCCGTGTTGTCATGTCATTTTTGCTGCCTTGTCAGAATTTGCTACCCGCTGCATAAACCGATAGGTGTGTACCGATTTATGCTCCCCTATCTGATTGGATGTTATTCTACAATCAAAATATGCTATTACTTTCAAAGTTCAATGTTGCACTTTTCAATGTTAAAGTGTTTATCTTCAACACTAAATACCCTAATAATAAACCAGTGCTTTATTATGATAATGTGAACAAACTCATGTTTACAATAATTTGTTGACACTGAAGAAATAGCAACTGCTTATCACTCATTAATCTACATGTCATTACTACATATTATTACTACCTGTACAATATACATGCTGAATGTACTTTTAACTAGGAAATAATCGATTTTGATGATGTCACTCCCCGTTATCAGACGTGCATTGACAGGGTGGCAAAACATTATGGGCGTGTCAAAAAAACTCGAAAATCGACTGGCGATGCGCAATACCACAAGCTATCGGTTCTTGACAAGTAGCATGAAATGACAGAACACCGGAGTGGAGAGCCAAAGATACCGACTTTAATTTCTGACATTCTGTTGTGAGGCATGGTTTTTATTTGTTTCATTCAGTTTGGTTGCAAACACAGGTTTGTAAGCATATGATAGCAAAAGCAATAATCAGCAATACATTGAGGAGAAACACCTGAGCAAAAGATCCCATAATATGATTTAAATCTGTGCCTCTGCTAATTAATGTTCGGCTTGATAAAAATCACAGCCGTGGTCCCGTGTTCTGTCATTTTTGCTGCCTTGTCAGAATTTGCTACCGCTGCATAAACCGATAGGTGTGTATCGATTCATGCTACCCTATCTGATTGATGTTATTCTACTATCAAAATATGCTTTACTTTCAAAGTTCAATGTTGCACTTTTCAATGTTAAAGTGTTTATCTTCAACACTAAATACCCTAATAATAAACCAGTGCTTTATTATGATAATGTGAACAAACTCATGTTTACAATAATTTGTTGACACAGAAGAAATAGCAACTGCTTATTACTCATTAATCTACATGTCATTACTACATATTATTACTACCTACAATATACATGCTGAATGTACTTTTAACTAGGGAAATAATCGATTTTGATGATGTCACTCCTCGTTATCAGACGGCATTGACAGGGTGGCAAAACATTATGGGCGGTCAAAAAACTCGAAAATCGACTCAAGGCGCATGCAATACCACAAGCTATCGGTTCTTGACAAGTAGCATGAAATGACAGAACACTGAGTGGGAGAACCAAAGATACCGACTTTAATTTCTGACATTTTTATGTGAGGCATGGTTTTTATTCCCTTCATTTAGTTTGGTTGCAAACACAGGTTTGTAAGCAAATGATAGCAATAATCAGCAATAATCATCAATACATTGAGGAGAAACACCTGAGCAAAATATCCCATAATATGATTTAAATCTGTGCCTCTGCTAATTAATGTTCGCTTGCATAAAAATCACAGCCGTGGTCCCGTGTTCTGTCATGTTTGCTGCCTTGTCAGAATTTGCTACCCGCTGCATAAACCGATAGGTGTGTATCGATTCATGCTACCCTATCTGATTGGATGTTATTCTACAATCAAAATATGCTTTTACTTTCAAAGTTCAATGTTGCACTTTTCAATGTTAAAGTGTTTATCTTCAACACTAAATAACCCTAATAATAAACCAGTGCTTTATTATGATAATGTGAACAAACTCATGTTTACAATAATTTGTTGACACAGAAGAAATAGCAACTGCTTATCACTCATTAATCTACATGTCATTACTACATATTATTACTACCTGTACAATATACATGCTGAATGTACTTTTAACTAGGAAATAATCGATTTTGATGATGTCACCCCGTTATCAGACGGCATTGACAGGGTGGCAAAACATTATGGGCGTGTCAAAAGAAACTCGAAAATCGACTGGCGCATGCGCAATACCACAAGGTATGGTAATCTGACAAGTAGCATGAAATGACAGAACACCAGGAGTGGGAGAGCCAAAGATACCGACTTTAATTTCTGACATTTTTATGTGAGGCATGGTTTTTATTCCCTTCATTTAGTTTGGTTGCAAACACAGGTTTGTAAGCAAATGATAGCAATAATCAGCAATAATCAGCAATACATTGAGGAGAAACACCTGAGCAAAAGATCCCATAATATGATTTAAATCTGTGCCTCTGCTAATTAATGTTCGGCTTGCATAAAAATCACAGCCGTGGTCCCGGTGTTCTGTCATTTTTGCTGCCTTGTCAGAATTTGCTACCGCTGCATAAACCGATAGGTGTGTATCGATTCATGCTACCCTATCTGATTGGATGTTATTCTACAATCAAAATATGCTTTTACTTTCAAAGTTCAATGTTGCACTTTTCAATGTTAAAGTGTTTATCTTCAACACTAAATACCCTAATAATAAACCAGTGCTTTATTATGATAATGTGAACAAACTCATGTTTACAATAATTTGTTGACACAAAAGAAATAGCAACTGCTTATCACTCATTAATCTACATGTCATTACTACATATTATTACTACCTGTACAATATACATGCTGAATGTACTTTTAACTAGGGAAATAATCGGGATTTTGATGATGTCACTCCCTGTTATCAGACGTGCATCGACAGGGTGGCAAAACATTATGGGCGTGTCAAAAGAAACTCGGAAAATCGACTCGGCGCATGCGCAATACCACAAGCTATCGGTTCTTGACAAGTAGCATGAAATGACAGAACACCGGGAGTGGGAGAGCCAAAGATACCGACTTTAATTTCTGACATTTTTATGTGAGGCATGGTTTTTATTCCCTTCATTTAGTTTGGTTGCAAACACAGGTTTGTAAGCAAATGATAGCAATAATCAGCAATAATCAGCAATACATTGAGGAGAAACACCTGAGCAAAAGATCCCATAATATGATTTAAATCTGTGCCTCTGCTAATTAATGTTCGGCTTGCATAAAAATCACAGCCGTGGTCCCGGTGTTCTGTCATTTTTTGCTGCCTTGTCAGAATTTGCTACCCGCTGCATAAACCGATAGGTGTGTATCGATTCATGCTACCCTATCTGATTGGATGTTATTCTACTATCAAAATATGCTTTACTTTCAAAGTTCAATGTTGCACTTTTCAATGTTAAAGTGTTTATCTTCAACACTAAATACCCTAATAATAAACCAGTGCTTTATTATGATAATGTGAACAAACTCATGTTTACAATAATTTGTTGACACAAAAGAAATAGCAACTGCTTATCACTCATTAATCTACATGTCATTACTACATATTATTACTACCTGTACAATATACATGCTGAATGTACTTTTAACTAGGGAAATAATCGGGATTTTGATGATGTCACTCCCCGTTATCAGACGAGCATCGACAGGGTGGCAAAACATTATGGGCGTGTCAAAAAAAACTCGGAAAATCGACTCGGCGCATGCGCAATACCACAAGCTATCGGTTCTTGACAAGTAGCATGAAATGACAGAACACCGGGAGTGGGAGAGCCAAAGATACCGACTTTAATTTCTGACATTTTTATGTGAGGCATGGTTTTTATTCCCTTCATTTAGTTTGGTTGCAAACACAGGTTTGTAAGCAAATGATAGCAATAATCAGCAATAATCAGCAATACATTGAGGAGAAACACCTGAGCAAAAGATCCCATAATATGATTTAAATCTGTGCCTCTGCTAATTAATGTTCGCTTGCATAAAAATCACAGCCGTGGTCCCGGTGTTCTGTCATTTTTTGCTGCCTTGTCAGAATTTGCTACCCGCTGCATAAACCGATAGGTGTGTATCGATTCATGCTACCCTATCTGATTGGATGTTATTCTACTATCAAAATATGCTTTTCTTTCAAAGTTCAATGTTGCACTTTTCAATGTTAAAGTGTTTATCTTCAACACTTCAAATAACCCTAATAATAAACCAGTGCTTTATTATAATAATGTGAAACAAACTCATGTTTACAATAATTTGTTGACACAGAAGAAATAGCAACTGCTTATTACTCATTAATCTACATGTCATTACTACATATTATTACTACCTGTACAATATACATGCTGAATGTACTTTTAACTAAGGGAAATAATCGGATTTTGATGATGTCACTCCCTGCTATCAGACGTGCATTCGACAGGGTGGCAAAACATTATGGGCGGTCAAAAAAACTCGGAAAATCGACTCGGCGCATAATACCACAAGGTATCGGTTCTTGACAAGTAGCATGAAATGACAGAACACCGGAGTGGGAGAGCCAAAGATACCGACTTTAATTTCTGACATTTCTATGTGAGGCATGGTTCTTACTTCCCTCATTTAGTTTGGTTGCAAACACAGGTTTGTAAGCAAATGATAGCAATAATCAGCAATAATCAGCAATACATTGAGGAGAAACACCTGAGCAAAAGATCCCATAATATGATTTAAATCTGTGCCTCTGCTAATTAATGTTCGGCTTGCATAAAAATCACAGCCGTGGTCCCGTCCCGTGTTCTGTCATTTTTGCTGCCTTGTCAGAATTTGCTACCCGCTGCATAAACCGATAGGTGTGTATCGATTCATGCTACCCTATCTGATTGATGTTATTCTACTATCAAAATATGCTTTTCTTTCAAAGTTCAATGTTGCACTTTTCAATGTTAAAGTGTTTATCTTCAACACTAAATACCCTAATAATAAACCAGTGCTTTATTATGATAATGTGAACAAACTCATGTTTACAATAATTTGTTGACACAAAAGAAATAGCAACTGCTTATCACTCATTAATCTACATGTCATTACTACATATTATTACTACCTGTACAATATACATGCTGAATGTACTTTTAACTAGGGAAATAATCGATTTTGATGATGTCACTCCCCGTTATCAGACGCATCGACAGGGTGGCAAAACATTATGGGCGTGTCAAAAAAAACTCGAAAATCGACTCGGCGCATGCTAATACCGCAAGGTATCGGTTCTTGACAAGTAGCATGAAATGACAGAACACTGAGTGGGAGAACCAAAGATACCGACTTTAATTTCTGACATTTTTATGTGAGTCATGGTTTTTATTCCCTTCATTTAGTTTGGTTGCAAACAGGTTTGTAAGCAAATGATAGCAATAATCAGCAATAATCAGCAATACATTGAGGAGAAACACCTGAGCAAAAGATCCCATAATATGATTTAAATCTGTGCCTCTGCTAATTAATGTTCGGCTTGCATAAAAATCACAGCCGTGGTCCCAGTGTTCTGTCACTTTTTTGCTGCCTTGTCAGAATTTGCTACCCCGCTGCATGAACCGATAGGTGTGTATCGATTCATGCTACCCTATCTGATTGGATGTTATTCTACTATCAAAATATGCTTTTCTTTCAAAGTTCAATGTTGCACTTTTCAATGTTAAAGTGTTTATCTTCAACACAAAATACCCTAATAATAAACCAGTGCTTTATTATAATAATGTGAACAAACTCATGTTTACAATAATTTGTTGACACAGAAGAAATAGCAACTGCTTATTACTCATTAATCTACATGTCATTACTACATATTATTACTACCTGTACAATATACATGCTGAATGTACTTTTAACTAGGGAAATAATCGATTTTGATGATGTCACCCCCGTTATCAGACGGCATCGACAGGGTGGCAAAACATTATGGGCGTGTCAAAAAAACTCGAAAATCGACTCGGCGCATGCGCAATACCGCAAGGTATCGGATCTTGACAAGTAGCATGAAATGACAGAACACCAGGAGTGGGAGATCCAAAGATACCGACTTTAATTTCTGACATTTTTATGTGAGGCGTGGTTTTTATTCCTTCATTTAGTTTGGTTGCAAACACAGGTTTGTAAGCAAATGATAGCAATAATCACCAATAATCAGCAATACATTGAGGAAAAACACCTGAGCAAAAGATCCCATAATATGATTAAAAGCTGTGCCTCTGCTAATTAATGTTCGCTTGCTTAAAATCACAGCCGTGGTCCCGTGTTCTGTCATTTTTGCTGCCTTGTCAGAATTTGCTACGCTGCATGAACCGATAGGTGTGTATCGATTCATGCTACCCTATCTGATTGGATGTTATTCTACTATCAAAATATGCTTTTCTTTCAAAGTTCAATGTTGCACTTTTCAATGTTAAAGTGTTTATCTTCAACACAAAATACCCTAATAATAAACCAGTGCTTTATTATAATAATGTGAACAAACTCATGTTTACAATAATTTGTTGACACAGAAGAAATAGCAACTGCTTATTACTCATTAATCTACATGTCATTACTACATATTATTACTACCTGTACAATATACATGCTGAATGTACTTTTAACTAGGGAAATAATCGGCATTTTGATGTCACTCCCTGATATCAGACGTGCATCGACAGGGTAGCAAAACATTATGGGCGGTCAAAAAAACTCGAAAATCGACTACGCATGCGCAATACCACAAGCTATCGGTTCTGACAAGTAGCATGAAATGACAGAACACCGGGAGTGGGAGAGCCAAAGATACCGACTTTAATTTCTGACATTTTTATGTGAGGCATGGTTTTTATTCCCTTCATTTAGTTTGGTTGCAAACACAGGTTTGTAAGCAAATGATAGCAATAATCAGCAATAATCAGCAATACATTGAGGAGAAACACCTGAGCAAAAGATCCCATAATATGATTTAAATCTGTGCCTCTGCTAATTAATGTTCGGCTTGCATAAAATCACAGCCGTGGTCCCGGTGTTCTGTCATTTTTTGCTGCCTTGTCAGAATTTGCTACCCGCTGCATAAACCGATAGGTGTGTATCGATTCATGCTACCCTATCTGATTGGATGTTATTCTACTATCAAAATATGCTTTTCTTTCAAAGTTCAATGTTGCACTTTTCACTGTTAAAGTGTTTATCTTCAACACTAAATACCCTAATAATAAACCAGTGCTTTATTATGATAATGTGAACAAACTCATGTTTACAATAATTTGTTGACACAAAAGAAATAGCAACTGCTTATCACTCATTAATCTACATGTCATTACTACATATTATTACTACCTGTACAATATACATGCTGAATGTACTTTTAACTAGGGAAATAATCGGGATTTTGATGATGTCACTCCCCGTTATCAGACGTGCATCGACAGGGTGGCAAAACATTATGGGCGTGTCAAAAGAAACTCGGAAAATCGACTCGGCGCATGCGCAATACCACAAGCTATCGGTTCTTGACAAGTAGCATGAAATGACAGAACACCGGGAGTGGGAGAGCCAAAGATACCGACTTTAATTTCTGACATTTTTATGTGAGGCATGGTTTTTATTCCCTTCATTTAGTTTGGTTGCAAACACAGGTTTGTAAGCAAATGATAGCAATAATCAGCAATAATCAGCAATACATTGAGGAGAAACACCTGAGCAAAAGATCCCATAATATGATTTAAAGCTGTGCCTCTGCTAATTAATGTTCGGCTTGCATAAAAATCACAGCCGTGGTCCCGGTGTTCTGTCACTTTTTTGCTGCCTTGTCAGAATTTGCTACCCGCTGCATAAACCGATAGGTGTGTATCGATTCATGCTACCCTATCTGATTGGATGTTATTCTACTATCAAAATATGCTTTTCTTTCAAAGTTCAATGTTGCACTTTTCAATGTTAAAGTGTTTATCTTCAACACAAAATACCCTAATAATAAACCAGTGCTTTATTATAATAATGTGAACAAACTCATGTTTATAATAATTTGTTGACACAAAAGAAATAGCAACTGCTTATCACTCATTAATCTACATGTCATTACTACATATTATTACTACCTGTACAATATACATGCTGAATGTACTTTTAACTAGGGAAATAATCGATTTTGATGATGTCACCCCGTTATCAGACGTGCATCGACAGGGTGGCAAAACATTATGGGCGGTCAAAAAAACTCGAAAATCGACTCGGCGATGCGCAATACCACAAGCTATCGGTTCTGACAAGTAGCATGAAATGACAGAACACCGGAGTGGGAGAGCCAAAGATACCGACTTTAATTTCTGACATTTTTATGTGAGGCATGGTTTTTATTCCTTCATTTAGTTTGGTTGCAAACACAGGTTTGTAAGCAAATGATAGCAATAATCAGCAATAATCAGCAATACATTGAGGAGAAACACCTGAGCAAAAGATCCCATAATATGATTTAAATCTGTGCCTCTGCTAATTAATGTTCGGCTTGCATAAAAATCACAGCCGTGGTCCCGGTGTTCTGTCACTTTTTTGCTGCCTTGTCAGAATTTGCTACCCGCTGCATAAACCGATAGGTGTGTATCGATTCATGCTACCCTATCTGATTGGATGTTATTCTACTATCAAAATATGCTTTTCTTTCAAAGTTCAATGTTGCACTTTTCAATGTTAAAGTGTTTATCTTCAACACAAAATACCCTAATAATAAACCAGTGCTTTATTATAATAATGTGAACAAACTCATGTTTACAATAATTTGTTGACACAAAAGAAATAGCAACTGCTTATCACTCATTAATCTACATGTCATTACTACATATTATTACTACCTGTTCAATATACATGCTGAATGTACTGTACTTTAACTAGGGAAATAATCGATTTTGATGATGTCACCCTCGTTATCAGACGTGCATCGACAGGGTGGCAAAACATTATGGGCGTGTCAAAAAACTCGAAAATCGACTCGGCATGCAATACCAAGCTATCGGTTCTGACAAGTAGCATGAAATGACAGAACACCGGAGTGGGAGAGCCAAAGATACCGACTTTAATTTCTGACATTTTTATGTGAGGCATGGTTTTATTCCTTCATTTAGTTTGGTTGCAAACACAGGTTTGTAAGCAAATGATAGCAATAATCAGCAATAATCAGCAATACATTGAGGAGAAACACCTGAGCAAAAGATCCCATAATATGATTAAAAGCTGTGCCTCTGCTAATTAATGTTCGGCTTGCTTAAAATCACAGCCGTGGTCCCGTGTTCTGTCATTTTTGCTGCCTTGTCAGAATTTGCTACCCGCTGCATAACCCGATAGGTGTGTATCGATTCATGCTACCCTATCTGATTGGATGTTATTCTACTATCAAAATATGCTTTTCTTTCAAAGTTCAATGTTGTACTTTTCAATGTTAAAGTGTTTATCTTCAACACTAAATACCCTAATAATAAACCAGTGCTTTATTATGATAATGTGAACAAACTCATGTTTACAATAATTTGTTGACACAAAAGAAATAGCAACTGCTTATCACTCATTAATCTACATGTCATTACTACATATTATTACTACCTGTACAATATACATGCTGAATGTACTTTTAACTAGGAAATAATCGATTTGATGATGTCATTTGATGATGTCATCAGGCATTCGACAGGGTGGCAAAACATTATGGGCGGTCAAAAAAAATCGAAAATCGACTCAAGATGCGAATACCACAAGCTATCGGTTCTTGACAAGTAGCATGAAATGACAGAACACCGGAGTGGGAGAGCCAAAGATACCGACTTTAATTTCTGACATTTTTATGTGAGGCATGGTTTTTATTCCTTCATTTAGTTTGGTTGCAGACACAGGTTTGTAAGCAAATGATAGCAATAATCAGCAATAATCAGCAATACATTGAGGAGAAACACCTGAGCAAAAGATCCCATAATATGATTTAAATCTGTGCCTCTGCTAATTAATGTTCGGCTTGCATAAAAATCACAGCCGTGGTCCCGGTGTTCTGTCATTTTTGCTGCCTTGTCAGAATTTGCTACTGCTGCATAAACCGATAGGTGTGTATCGATTCATGCTACCCTATCTGATTGGATGTTATTCTACTATCAAAATATGCTTTTCTTTCAAAGTTCAATGTTGCACTTTTCAATGTTAAAGTGTTTATCTTCAACACTAAATACCCTAATAATAAACCAGTGCTTTATTATGATAATGTGAACAAACTCATGTTTACAATAATTTGTTGACACAAAAGAAATAGCAACTGCTTATCACTCATTAATCTACATGTCATTACTACATATTATTACTACCTGTACAATATACATGCTGAATGTACTTTTAACTAGGAAATAATCGATTTTGATGATGTCACTCCTCGTTATCAGACGGCATCGACAGGGTGGCAAAACATTATGGGCGTTTCAAAAAGAAACTCGAAAATCGACTCGGCGCATGCGCAATACCGCAAGGTATCGGTTCTTGACAAGTAGCATGAAATGACAGAACACTGAGTGGGAGAACCAAAGATACCGACTTTAATTTCTGACATTTTTATGTGAGTCATGGTTTTTATTCCCTTCATTTAGTTTTTGCAAACACAGGTTTGTAAGCAAATGATAGCAATAATCAGCAATAATCAGCAATACATTGAGGAGAAACACCTGAGCAAAAGATCCCATAATATGATTAAAAGCTGTGCCTCTGCTAATTAATGTTCGGCTTGCATAAAAATCACAGCCGTGGGCCCGGTGTTCTGTCACTTTTTTGCTGCCTTGTCAGAATTTGCTACCCGCTGCATAAACCGATAGGTGTGTATCGATTCATGCTACCCTATCTGATTGGATGTTATTCTACTATCAAAATATGCTTTTCTTTCAAAGTTCAATGTTGCACTTTTCAATGTTAAAGTGTTTATCTTCAACACAAAATACCCTAATAATAAACCAGTGCTTTATTATAATAATGTGAACAAACTCATGTTTATAATAATTTGTTGACACAAAAGAAATAGCAACTGCTTATCACTCATTAATCTACATGTCATTACTACATATTATTACTACCTGTACAATATACATGCTGAATGTACTTTTAACTAGGGAAATAATCGGGATTTTGATGATGTCACTCCCCGTTATCAGACGTGCATCAACAGGGTGGCAAAACATTATGGGTGTTTCAAAAGAAACTCGGAAAATCGACTCGGCGCATGCGCAATACCACAAGCTATCGGTTCTTGACAAGTAGCATGAAATGACAGAACACCGGGAGTGGGAGAGCCAAAGATACCGACTTTAATTTCTGACATTTTTATGTGAGGCATGGTTTTTATTCCCTTCATTTAGTTTGGTTGCAAACACAGGTTTGTAAGCAAATGATAGCAATAATCAGCAATAATCAGCAATACATTGAGGAGAAACACCTGAGCAAAAGATCCCATAATATGATTTAAATCTGTGCCTCTGCTAATTAATGTTCGCTTGCATAAAATCACAGCCGTGGTCCCGGTGTTCTGTCATTTTTTGCTGCCTTGTCAGAATTTGCTACCCGCTGCATAAACCGATAGGTGTGTATCGATTCATGCTACCCTATCTGATTGGATGTTATTCTACTATCAAAATATGCTTTTCTTTCAAAGTTCAATGTTGCACTTTTCAATGTTAAAGTGTTTATCTTCAACACTAAATACCCTAATAATAAACCAGTGCTTTATTATGATAATGTGAACAAACTCATGTTTACAATAATTTGTTGACACAAAAGAAATAGCAACTGCTTATCACTAATTAATCTACATGTCATTACTACATATTATTACTATCTGTACAATATACATGCTGACTGTACTTTTAACTAGGAAATAATCGATTTTGATGATGTCACTCCCGTTATCAGACGTGCATCGACAGGGTGGCAAAACATTATGGGCGTGTCAAAGAAACTCGAAAATCGACTCGGCGCATGCTAATACCACAAGCTATCGGTTCTGACAAGTAGCATGAAATGACAGAACACCGGAGGGAGAGCCAAAGATACCGACTTTAATTTCTGACATTTTTATGTGAGGCATGGTTTTATTCCTTCATTTAGTTTGGTTGCAAACACAGGTTTGTAAGCAAATGATAGCAATAATCAGCAATAATCAGCAATACATTGAGGAGAAACACCTGAGCAAAAGATCCCATAATATGATTAAAAGCTGTGCCTCTGCTAATTAATGTTCGGCTTGCATAAAAATCACAGCCGTGGTCCCGGTGTTCTGTCATTTTTTGCTGCCTTGTCAGAATTTGCTACCCGCTGCATAAACCGATAGGTGTGTATCGATTCATGCTACCCTATCTGATTGGATGTTATTCTACTATCAAAATATGCTTTTCTTTCAAAGTTCAATGTTGCACTTTTCAATGTTAAAGTGTTTATCTTCAACACTAAATACCCTAATAATAAACCAGTGCTTTATTATGATAATGTGAACAAACTCATGTTTACAATAATTTGTTGACACAAAAGAAATAGCAACTGCTTATCACTCATTAATCTACATGTCATTACTACATATTATTACTACCTGTACAATATACATGCTGAATGTACTTTTAACTAGGGAAATAATCGGGATTTTGATGATGTCACTCCCGGTTATCAGACGTGCATCGACAGGGTGGCAAAACATTATGCGTGTCAAAAAACTCGAAAATCGACTCGGCGCATGCTAATACCACAAGCTATCGGTTCTTGACAAGTAGCATGAAATGACAGAACACCGGGAGGGAGAGCCAAAGATACCGACTTTAATTTCTGACATTTTTATGTGAGGCATGGTGGTTTATTCCCTTCATTTAGTTTGGTTGCAAACACAGGTTTGTAAGCAAATGATAGCAATAATCAGCAATAATCAGCAATACATTGACGAGAAACACCTGAGCAAAAGATCCCATAATATGATTAGAAGCTGTGCCTCTGGTAATTAATGTCGGCTTGCATAAAAATCACAGCCGTGGTCCCGGTGTTCTGTCATTTTTTGCTGCCTTGTCAGAATTTGCTACCCGCTGCATAAACCGATAGGTGTGTATCGATTCATGCTACCCTATCTGATTGGATGTTATTCTACTATCAAAATATGCTTTTCTTTCAAAGTTCAATGTTGCACTTTTCAATGTTAAAGTGTTTATCTTCAACACTAAATACCCTAATAATAAACCAGTGCTTTATTATGATAATGTGAACAAACTCATGTTTACAATAATTTGTTGACACAAAAGAAATAGCAACTGCTTATCACTCATTAATCTACATGTCATTACTACATATTATTACTACCTGTACAATATACATGCTGAATGTACTTTTAACTAATGAAATAATCGAGATTTTGATGATGTCACTCCCCGTTATCAGACGTGCATCGACAGGGTGGCAAAACATTATGGGCGTGTCAAAAAAAACTCGGAAAATCGACTCGGGCGATGCAATACCACAAGGTATTGGTTCTTGACAAGTAGCATGAAATGACAGAACACCGGGAGTGGGAGAGCCAAAGATACCGACTTTAATTTCTAACATTTTTATGTGAGGCATGGTTTTTATTCCCTTCATTTAGTTTGGTTGCAAACACAGGTTTGTAAGCAAATGATAGCAATAATCAGCAATAATCAGCAATACATTGAGGAGAAACACCTGAGCAAAAGATCCCATAATATGATTTAAATCTGTGCCTCTGCTAATTAATGTCGGCTTGCATAAAAATCACAGCCGTGGTCCCGTGTTCTGTCATTTTTGCTGCCTTGTCAGAATTTGCTACCCGCTGCATAAACCGATAGGTGTGTATCGATTCATGCTACCCTATCTGATTGGATGTTATTCTACTATCAAAATATGCTTTTCTTTCAAAGTTCAATGTTGCACTTTTCAATGTTAAAGTGTTTATCTTCAACACAAAATACCCTAATAATAAACCAGTGCTTTATTATAATAATGTGAACAAACTCATGTTTACAATAATTTGTTGACACAAAGAAATAGCAACTGCTTATCACTCATTAATCTACATGTCATTACTACATATTATTACTACCTGTACAATATACATGCTGAATGTACTTTTAACTAGGGAAATAATCATCGATTTTGATGATGTGACTCCCCGTTTTCAGATGGGCATCGACAGGGTGGCAGCACATTATGGGCGGTCAAAAGAAAACTCGAAAATCGACTCAAGATGCGCAATAATACCACAAGCTATCGGTTCTTGACAAGTAGCATGAAATGACAGAACACCGGAGTGGGAGAGCCAAAGATACCGACTTTTAATTTCTGACATTTTTATGTGAGGCATGGTTTTTATTCCCTTCATTTAGTTTGGTTGCAAACACAGGTTTGTAAGCAAATGATAGCAATAATCAGCAATAATCAGCAATACATTGAGGAGAAACACCTGAGCAAAAGATCCCATAATATGATTAAAAGCTGTGCCTCTGCTAATTAATGTTCGCTTTGCTTAAAAATCACAGCCGTGGTCCCGGTGTTCTGTCATTTTTTGCTGCCTTGTCAGAATTTGCTACCCGCCACATGAACCGATAGGTGTGTATCGATTCATGCTACCCTATCTGATTGATGTTATTCTACTATCAAAATATGCTTTCTTTTCAAAGTTCAATGTTGCACTTTTCAATGTTAAAGTGTTTATCTTCAACACTAAATACCCTAATAATAAACCAGTGCTTTATTATGATAATGTGAACAAACTCATGTTTACAATAATTTGTTGACACAAAAGAAATAGCAACTGCTTATCACTCATTAATCTACATGTCATTACTACATATTATTACTACCTGTACAATATACATGCTGAATGTACTTTTAACTAATGAAATAATCGAGATTTTGATGACGTCACTCCCCGTTATCAGACGACGCATCGACAGGGTGGCAAAACATTATGGGCGTGTCAAAAAAACTCGAAAATCGACTCAAGATGCGCAATACCACAAGCTATCGGTTCTTGACAAGTAGCATGAAATGACAGAACACCGCGAGTTGGAGAGCCAAAGATACCGACTTTAATTTCTGACATTTTTATGTGAGGCATGGTTTTTATTCCTTCATTTAGTTTGGTTGCAAACACAGGTTTGTAAGCAAATGATAGCAATAATCAGCAATAATCAGCAATACATTGAGGAGAAACACCTGAGCAAAAGATCCCATAATATGATTAAAAGCTGTGCCTCTGCTAATTAATGTTCGGCTTGCATTAAAAATCACAGCCGTGGTCCCGTGTTCTGTCATTTTTGCTGCCTTGTCAGAATTTGCTACCGCTGCATAAACCGATAGGTGTGTATCGATTCATGCTACCCTATCTGATTGATGTTATTCTACTATCAAAATATGCTTTTCTTTCAAAGTTCAATGTTGCACTTTTCAATGTTAAAGTGTTTATCTTCAACACTAAATACCCTAATAATAAACCAGTGCTTTATTATGATAATGTGAACAAACTCATGTTTACAATAATTTGTTGACACAAAAGAAATAGCAACTGCTTATCACTCATTAATCTACATGTCATTACTACATATTATTACTACCTGTACAATATACATGCTGAATGTACTTTTAACTAATGAAATAATCGAGATTTTGATGATGTCACTCCCCGTTATCAGACGCATCGACAGGGTGGCAAAACATTATGGGCGGTCAAAAAAACTCGAAAATCGACTCAAGCATGCTAATACCACAAGCTATCGTTCTTGACAAGTAGCATGAAATGACAGAACACCGGGAGTGGGAGAGCCAAAGATACCGACTTTAATTTCTGACATTTTTATGTGAGGCATGGTTTTTATTCACTTCATTTAGTTTGGTTGCAAACACAGGTTTGTAAGCAAATGATAGCAATAATCAGCAATAATCAGCAATACATTGAGGAGAAACACCTGAGCAAAAGATCCCATAATATGATTAAAAGCTGTGCCTCTGCTAATTAATGTTCGGCTTGCTTAAAATCACAGCCGTGGTCCCGGTGTTCTGTCATTTTTTGCTGCCTTGTCAGAATTTGCTACCCGCTGCATGAACCGATAGGTGTGTATCGATTCATGCTACCCTATCTGATTGGATGTTATTCTACTATCAAAATATGCTTTTCTTTCAAAGTTCAATGTTGCACTTTTCAATGTTAAAGTGTTTATCTTCAACACTAAATACCCTAATAATAAACCAGTGCTTTATTATGATAATGTGAACAAACTCATGTTTACAATAATTTGTTGACACAAAAGAAATAGCAACTGCTTATCACTCATTAATCTACATGTCATTACTACATATTATTACTACCTGTACAATATACATGCTGAATGTACTTTTAACTAGGGAAATAATCGATTTGATGATGTCACTCCCCGTTATCAGACGCATCGACAGGGTGGCAAAACATTATGGGCGTGTCAAAAGAAACTCGAAAATCGACTCAAGATGCGCAATACCACAAGCTATCGGTTCTGACAAGTAGCATGAAATGACAGAACACCGGAGTGGAGAGCCAAAGATACCGACTTTAATTTCTGACATTTTTATGTGAGGCATGGTTTTTATTCCCTTCATTTAGTTTGGTTGCAAACACAGGTTTGTAAGCAAATGATAGCAATAATCAGCAATAATCAGCAATACATTGAGGAGAAACACCTGAGCAAAAGATCCCATAATATGATTAAAAGCTGTGCCTCTGCTAATTAATGTTCGCTTGCATAAAAATCACAGCCGTGGTCCCGTGTTCTGTCATTTTTGCTGCCTTGTCAGAATTTGCTACCGCTGCATAAACCGATAGGTGTGTATCGATTCATGCTACCCTATCTGATTGATGTTATTCTACTATCAAAATATGCTTTTCTTTCAAAGTTCAATGTTGCACTTTTCAATGTTAAAGTGTTTATCTTCAACACTAAATACCCTAATAATAAACCAGTGCTTTATTATAATAATGTGAACAAACTCATGTTTATAATAATTTGTTGACACAAAAGAAATAGCAACTGCTTATCACTCATTAATCTACATGTCATTACTACATATTATTACTACCTGTACAATATACATGCTGAATGTACTTTTAACTAATGAAATAATCGAGATTTTGATGATGTCACCTCGTATCAGACGGCATCGACAGGGTGGCAAAACATTATGGGCGTGTCAAAAAACTCGAAAATCGACTCGGCAGATGCGCTAATACCACAAGCTATCGGTTCTTGACAAGTAGCATGAAATGACAGAACACCGGGAGTGGGAGAGCCAAAGATACCGACTTTAATTTCTGACATTTTTATGTGAGGCATGGTTTTTATTCCTCATTTAGTTTGGTTGCAAACACAGGTTTGTAAGCAAATGATAGCAATAATCAGCAATAATCAGCAATACATTGAGGAGAAACACCTGAGCAAAAGATCCCATAATATGATTAAAAGCTGTGCCTCTGCTAATTAATGTTCGGCTTGCTTAAAAATCACAGCCGTGGTCCCGGTGTTCTGTCATTTTTTGCTGCCTTGTCAGAATTTGCTTACGCTGCATAAACCGATAGGTGTGTATCGATTCATGCTACCCTATCTGATTGGATGTTATTCTACTATCAAAATATGCTTTTCTTTCAAAGTTCAATGTTGCACTTTTCAATGTTAAAGTGTTTATCTTCAACACTAAATACCCTAATAATAAACCAGTGCTTTATTATGATAATGTGAACAAACTCATGTTTACAATAATTTGTTGACACAAAAGAAATAGCAACTGCTTATCACTCATTAATCTACATGTCATTACTACATATTATTACTACCTGTACAATATACATGCTGAATGTACTTTTAACTAGGGAAATAATCGGGATTTTGATGATGTCACTCCCCGTTATCAGACGTGCATCGACAGGGTGGCAAAACATTATGGGCGGGTCAAAATAAACTCTGAAAATCGACTCAAGATGCGCAGTACTACAAGGNATCGGTTCTTGACAAGTAGCATGAAATGACAGAACACCGGGAGTGGGAGATCCAAAGATACCGACTTTAATTTCTGACATTTTTATGTGAGGCATGGTTTTTATTCAATTCATTTAGTTTGGTTGCAAACACAGGTTTGTAAGCAAATGATAGCAATAATCAGCAATAATCAGCAATACATTGAGGAGAAACACCTGAGCAAAAGATCCCATAATATGATTAAAAGCTGTGCCTCTGCTAATTAATGTTCGCTTGCATAAAAATCACAGCCGTGGTCCCGTGTTCTGTCATTTTTGCTGCCTTGTCAGAATTTGCTACCGCTGCATAAACCGATAGGTGTGTATCGATTCATGCTACCCTATCTGATTGATGTTATTCTACTATCAAAATATGCTTTTCTTTCAAAGTTCAATGTTGCACTTTTCAATGTTAAAGTGTTTATCTTCAACACAAAATACCCTAATAATAAACCAGTGCTTTATTATAATAATGTGAACAAACTCATGTTTATAATAATTTGTTGACACAAAAGAAATAGCAACTGCTTATCACTCATTAATCTACATGTCATTACTACATATTATTACTACCTGTACAATATACATGCTGAATGTACTTTTAACTAATGAAATAATCGAGATTTTGATGATGTCACTCCCCGTTATCAGACGTGCATCGACAGGGTGGCAAAACATTATGGGTATGGTCGGTAAAAAACTCGAAAATCGACTCGGCGCATGCGCAATACCACAAGCTATCGGTTCTTGACAAGTAGCATGAAATGACAGAACACCGGGAGTGGGAGAGCCAAAGATACCGACTTTAATTTCTGACATTTTTATGTGAGGCATGGTTTTTATTCCCTTCATTTAGTTTGGTTGCAAACACAGGTTTGTAAGCAAATGATAGCAATAATCAGCAATAATCAGCAATACATTGAGGAGAAACACCTGAGCAAAAGATCCCATAATATGATTAAAAGCTGTGCCTCTGCTAATTAATGTTCGCTTTGCTTAAAAATCACAGCCGTGGTCCCGGTGTTCTGTCATTTTTGCTGCCTTGTCAGAATTTGCTACCCGCCGCATAAACCGATAGGTGTGTATCGATTCATGCTACCCTATCTGATTGATGTTATTCTACTATCAAAATATGCTTTTCTTTCAAAGTTCAATGTTGCACTTTTCAATGTTAAAGTGTTTATCTTCAACACTAAATACCCTAATAATAAACCAGTGCTTTATTATGATAATGTGAACAAACTCATGTTTACAATAATTTGTTGACACAAAAGAAATAGCAACTGCTTATCACTCATTAATCTACATGTCATTACTACATATTATTACTACCTGTACAATATACATGCTGGATGTACTTTTAACTAGGGAAATAATCGATTTTGATGATGTCACTCCCCGTTATCAGACGCGGCATCGACAGGGTGGCAAAACATTATGGGCGGTCAAAAAAACTCGAAAATCGACTCATGCGATGCGCAATACCACAAGCTATCGGTTCTGACAAGTAGCATGAAATGACAGAACACCGGGAGTGGGAGAGCCAAAGATACCGACTTTAATTTCTGACATTTTTATGTGAGGCATGGTTTTTATTCCCTTCATTTAGTTTGGTTGCAAACACAGGTTTGTAAGCAAATGATAGCAATAATCAGCAATAATCAGCAATACATTGAGGAGAAACACCTGAGCAAAAGATCCCATAATATGATTAAAAGCTGTGCCTCTGCTAATTAATGTTCGGCTTGCATAAAAATCACAGCCGTGGTCCCGGTGTTCTGTCATTTTTGCTGCCTTGTCAGAATTTGCTACCCGCTGCATGAACCGATAGGTGTGTATCGATTCATGCTACCCTATCTGATTGGATGTTATTCTACTATCAAAATATGCTTTTCTTTCAAAGTTCAATGTTGCACTTTTCAATGTTAAAGTGTTTATCTTCAACACTAAATACCCTAATAATAAACCAGTGCTTTATTATGATAATGTGAACAAACTCATGTTTACAATAATTTGTTGACACAAAAGAAATAGCAACTGCTTATCACTCATTAATCTACATGTCATTACTACATATTATTACTACCTGTACAATATACATGCTGAATGTACTTTTAACTAGGGAAATAATCGATTTTGATGATGTCACTCCCCGTTATCAGACGCATCATCGACAGGGTGGCAAAACATTATGGGCGGTCAAAAAAACTCGAAAATCGACTCGGCGCATGCGCAGTACCACAAGCTATCGGTTCTTGACAAGTAGCATGAAATGACAGAACACCGGAAGAGGGAGAGCCAAAGATACCGACTTTAATTTCTGACATTTTTATGTGAGGCATGGTTTTTATTCCCTTCATTTAGTTTGGTTGCAAACACAGGTTTGTAAGCAAATGATAGCAATAATCAGCAATAATCAGCAATACATTGAGGAGAAACACCTGAGCAAAAGATCCCATAATATGATTAAAAGCTGTGCCTCTGCTAATTAATGTTCGGCTTGCATAAAATCACAGCCGTGGTCCCGTGTTCTGTCATTTTTGCTGCCTTGTCAGAATTTGCTACCCGCTGCATAAACCGATAGGTGTGTATCGATTCATGCTACCCTATCTGATTGATGTTATTCTACTATCAAAATATGCTTTTCTTTCAAAGTTCAATGTTGCACTTTTCAATGTTAAAGTGTTTATCTTCAACACTAAATACCCTAATAATAAACCAGTGCTTTATTATGATAATGTGAACAAACTCATGTTTACAATAATTTGTTGACACAAAAGAAATAGCAACTGCTTATCACTAATTAATCTACATGTCATTACTACATATTATTACTACCTGTACAATATACATGCTGAATGTACTTTTAACTAATGAAATAATCGAGATTTTGATGACGTCACTCCTCGCTATCAGACGCATCGACAGGGTGGCAAAACATTATGGGCGTGTCAAAAAACTCGAAAATCGACTCAAGCATGCGCAATACCACAAGGTATCGGTTCTGACAAGTAGCATGAAATGACAGAACACCGGAGTGGGAGAGCCAAAGATACCGACTTTAATTTCTGACATTTTTATGTGAGGCATGGTTTTTATTCCTTCATTTAGTTTGGTTGCAAACACAGGTTTGTAAGCAAATGATAGCAATAATCAGCAATAATCAGCAATACATTGAGGAGAAACACCTGAGCAAAAGATCCCATAATATGATTAAAAGCTGTGCCTCTGCTAATTAATGTTCGCTTGCTTAAAAAATCAGAGCCGTGGTCCCGTGTTCTGTCATTTTTGCTGCCTTGTCAGAATTTGCTACCGCTGCATAAACCGATAGGTGTGTATCGATTCATGCTACCCTATCTGATTGGATGTTATTCTACTATCAAAATATGCTTTTCTTTCAAAGTTCAATGTTGCACTTTTCAATGTTAAAGTGTTTATCTTCAACACTAAATACCCTAATAATAAACCAGTGCTTTATTATGATAATGTGAACAAACTCATGTTTACAATAATTTGTTGACACAAAAGAAATAGCAACTGCTTATCACTAATTAATCTACATGTCATTACTACATATTATTACTACCTGTACAATATACATGCTGAATGTACTTTTTAACTAGGGAAATAATCGGATTTTGATGATGTCACCTCCCGTTATCAGACCATCATCACAGGGTGGCAAAACATATGGGTGGGCGGTCAAAAAAACTCGGAAAATCGACTCAGCGCATGCGCAATACCACAAGCTATCGGTTCTTGACAAGTAGCATGAAATGACAGAACACCGGGAGTGGGAGAGCCAAAGATACCGACTTTAATTTCTGACATTTTTATGTGAGGCATGGTTTTTATTCCCTTCATTTAGTTTGGTTGCAAACACAGGTTTGTAAGCAAATGATAGCAATAATCAGCAATAATCAGCAATACATTGAGGAGAAACACCTGAGCAAAAGATCCCATAATATGATTAAAAGCTGTGCCTCTGCTAATTAATGTTCGGTTTGCTTAAAAATCACAGCCGTGGTCCCGGTGTTCTGTCATTTTTTGCTGCCTTGTCAGAATTTGCTACCCGCCGCATAAACCGATAGGTGTGTATCGATTCATGCTACCCTATCTGATTGATGTTATTCTACTATCAAAATATGCTTTTCTTTCAAAGTTCAATGTTGCACTTTTCACTGTTAAAGTGTTTATCTTCAACACTAAATACCCTAATAATAAACCAGTGCTTTATTATGATAATGTGAACAAACTCATGTTTACAATAATTTGTTGACACAAAAGAAATAGCAACTGCTTATCACTCATTAATCTACATGTCATTACTACATATTATTACTACCTGTACAATATACATGCTGAATGTACTTTTAACTAGGGAAATAATCGGGATTTTGATGATGTCACTCCTCGCATCAGACGGCATCGACAGGGTGGCAAAACATTATGGGCGGTCAAAAAAACTCGAGAAAATCGACTCAAGCGCATGCTAATACCACAAGCTATCGGTTCTGACAAGTAGCATGAAATGACAGAACACCGGGAGGGAGAGCCAAAGATACCGACTTTAATTTCTGACATTTTTATGTGAGGCATGGTTTTTATTCCCTTCATTTAGTTTGGTTGCAAACACAGGTTTGTAAGCAAATGATAGCAATAATCAGCAATAATCAGCAATACATTGAGGAGAAACACCTGAGCAAAAGATCCCATAATATGATTAAAAGCTGTGCCTCTGCTAATTACTGTGCGGCTTGCTAAAAATCACAGCCGTGGTCCCGTGTTCTGTCATTTTTGCTGCCTTGTCAGAATTTGCTACCGCTGCATAAACCGATAGGTGTGTATCGATTCATGCTACCCTATCTGATTGATGTTATTCTACTATCAAAATATGCTTTACTTTCAAAGTTCAATGTTGCACTTTTCAATGTTAAAGTGTTTATCTTCAACACTAAATACCCTAATAATAAACCAGTGCTTTATTATGATAATGTGAACAAACTCATGTTTACAATAATTTGTTGACACAAAAGAAATAGCAACTGCTTATCACTCATTAATCTACATGTCATTACTACATATTATTACTACCTGTACAATATACATGCTGAATGTACTTTTAACTAGGGAAATAATCGATTTTGATGATGTCACTCCCTCGTTATCAGACGCATCGACAGGGTGGCAAACATTATGGGCGTGTCAAAAAACTCGAAAATCGACTCGGCGATGCAATACCAAAGCTATCGGTTCTTGACAAGTAGCATGAAATGACAGAACACCGGAGTGTGAGAGCCAAAGATACCGACTTTAATTTCTGACATTTTTATGTGAGGCATGGTTTTTATTCCCTTCATTTAGTTTGGTTGCAAACACAGGTTTGTAAGCAAATGATAGCAATAATCAGCAATAATCAGCAATACATTGAGGAGAAACACCTGAGCAAAAGATCCCATAATATGATTAAAAGCTGTGCCTCTGCTAATTAATGTTCGCTTGCTTGCTTAAAATCACAGCCGTGGTCCCGTGTTCTGTCATTTTTGCTGCCTTGTCAGAATTTGCTACCGCTGCATAAACCGATAGGTGTGTATCGATTCATGCTACCCTATCTGATTGATGTTATTCTACTATCAAAATATGCTTTTCTTTCAAAGTTCAATGTTGCACTTTTCAATGTTAAAGTGTTTATCTTCAACACAAAATACCCTAATAATAAACCAGTGCTTTATTATAATAATGTGAACAAACTCATGTTTACAATAATTTGTTGACACAAAAGAAATAGCAACTGCTTATCACTCATTAATCTACATGTCATTACTACATATTATTACTACCTGTACAATATACATGCTGAATGTACTTTTAACTAATGAAATAATCGAGATTTTGATGATGTCACTCCGCGTTATCAGACGTGCATCGACAGGGTGGCAAAACATTATGGGCGTGTCAAAAAAAACTCGGAAAATCGACTCAGCGCATGCGCAATACCACAAGCTATCGGTTTTTGACAAGTAGCATGAAATGACAGAACACCGGAGTGGAGAGCCAAAGATACCGACTTTAATTTCTGACATTTTTATGTGAGGCATGGTTTTTATTCCTTCATTTAGTTTGGTTGCAAACACAGGTTTGTAAGCAAATGATAGCAATAATCAGCAATAATCAGCAATACATTGAGGAGAAACACCTGAGCAAAAGATCCCATAATATGATTAAAAGCTGTGTCTCTGCTAATTAATGTTCGGCTTGCATAAAAATCACAGCCGTGGTCCCGGTGTTCTGTCATTTGTTGCTGCCTTGTCAGAATTTGCTACCCGCTGCATGAACCGATAGGTGTGTATCGATTCATGCTACCCTATCTGATTGATGTTATTCTACTATCAAAATATGCTTTTCTTTCAAAGTTCAATGTTGCACTTTTCAATGTTAAAGTGTTTATCTTCAACACTAAATACCCTAATAATAAACCAGTGCTTTATTATGATAATGTGAACAAACTCATGTTTACAATAATTTGTTGACACAAAAGAAATAGCAACTGCTTATCACTCATTAATCTACATGTCATTACTACATATTATTACTACCTGTACAATATTCATGCTGAATGTACTTTTAACTAGGGAAATAATCGATTTTGATGATGTCACTCCCCATTATCAGACGCATCGACAGGGTGGCAAAACATTATGGGCGTGTCAAAAAAACTCGAAAATCGACTCAAGACGCAATACCACAAGGTATCGGTTCTTGACAAGTAGCATGAAATGACAGAACACCGGGAGTGGGAGAGCCAAAGATACCGACTTTAATTTCTGACATTTTTATGTGAGGCATGGTTTTTATTCCCTTCATTTAGTTTGGTTGCAAACACAGGTTTGTAAGCAAATGATAGCAATAATCAGCAATAATCAGCAATACATTGAGGAGAAACACCTGAGCAAAAGATCCCATAATATGATTAAAAGCTGTGCCTCTGCTAATTAATGTTCGGTTTGCTTAAAAATCACAGCCGTGGTCCCGGTGTTCTGTCATTTTTTGCTGCCTTGTCAGAATTTGCTACCCGCCGCATAAACCGATAGGTGTGTATCGATTCATGCTACCCTATCTGATTGAATGTTATTCTACTATCAAAATATGCTTTTCTTTCAAAGTTCAATGTTGCACTTTTCAATGTTAAAGTGTTTATCTTCAACACTAAATACCCTAATAATAAACCAGTGCTTTATTATGATAATGTGAACAAACTCATGTTTACAATAATTTGTTGACACAAAAGAAATAGCAACTGCTTATCACTCATTAATCTACATGTCATTACTACATATTATTACTACCTGTACAATATACATGCTGAATGTACTTTTAACTAATGAAATAATCGGATTTTGATGATGTCACCCCGTTATCAGACGGCATCGACAGGGTGGCAAAACATTATGGGCGGTCAAAAACTCGAAAATCGACTCACGCATGCGCAATACCACAAGCTATCGGTTCTTGACAAGTAGCATGAAATCACAGAACACCACGAGTGGGAGAGCCAAAGATACCGACTTTAATTTCTGACATTTTTATGTGAGGCATGGTTTTTATTCCCTTCATTTAGTTTGGTTGCAAACACAGGTTTGTAAGCAAATGATAGCAATAATCAGCAATAATCAGCAATACATTGAGGAGAAACACCTGAGCAAAAGATCCCATAATATGATTAAAAGCTGTGCCTCTGCTAATTAATGTTTGGCTTGCTATAAAATCACAGCCGTGGTCCCGGTGTTCTGTCATTTTTTGCTGCCTTGTCAGAATTTGCTACCCGCTGCATAAACCGATAGGTGTGTATCGATTCATGCTACCCTATCTGATTGGATGTTATTCTACTATCAAAATATGCTTTTCTTTCAAAGTTCAATGTTGCACTTTTCAATGTTAAAGTGTTTATCTTCAACACTAAATACCCTAATAATAAACCAGTGCTTTATTATGATAATGTGAACAAACTCATGTTTACAATAATTTGTTGACACAAAAGAAATAGCAACTGCTTATCACTCATTAATCTACATGTCATTACTACATATTATTACTACCTGTACAATATACATGCTGAATGTACTTTTAACTAGGGAAATAATCTGGATTTTGATGATGTCACTCCCCGTTATCAGACGTGCATCGACAGGGTGGCAAAACATTATGGGCGGTCAAAAACTCGAAAATCGACTCGGCGCATGCGCAATACCACAAGCTATCGGTTCTTGACAAGTAGCATGAAATGACAGAACACCGGGAGTGGGAGAGCCAAAGATACCTACTTTAATTTCTAACATTTTTATGTGAGGCATGGTTTTTATTCCTTCATTTAGTTTTGGTTGCGAACACAGGTTTGTAAGCAAATGATAGCAATAATCAGCAATAATCAGCAATACATTGAGGAGAAACACCTGAGCAAAAGATCCCATAATATGATTAAAAGCTGTGCCTCTGCTAATTAATGTTCGGCTTGCATAAAAATCACAGCCGTGGTCCCGGTGTTCTGTCATTTGTTGCTGCCTTGTCAGAATTTGCTACCCGCTGCATGAACCGATAGGTGTGTATCGATTCATGCTACCCTATCTGATTGGATGTTATTCTACTATCAAAATATGCTTTTCTTTCAAAGTTCAATGTTGCACTTTTCAATGTTAAAGTGTTTATCTTCAACACTAAATACCCTAATAATAAACCAGTGCTTTATTATGATAATGTGAACAAACTCATGTTTACAATAATTTGTTGACACAAAAGAAATAGCAACTGCTTATCACTCATTAATCTACATGTCATTACTACATATTATTACTACCTGTACAATATACATGCTGAATGTACTTTTAACTAGGGAAATAATCGATTTTGATGATGTCACTCCCCGCTATCAGACGGCATCGACAGGGTGGCAAAACATTATGGGCGTCAAAAAAACTCGAAAATCGACTCGGCGCAATGCTAATACCACAAGCTATCGGTTCTTGACAAGTAGCATGAAATGACAGAACACCGGAGTGGGAGAGCCAAAGATACCGACTTTAATTTCTGACATTTTATGTGAGGCATGGTTTTATTCCTTCATTTAGTTTGGTTGCAAACACAGGTTTGTAAGCGAATGATAGCAATAATCAGCAATAATCAGCAATACATTGAGGAGAAACACCTGAGCAAAAGATCCCATAATATGATTAAAAGCTGTGCCTCTGCTAATTAATGTTCGGCTTGCATAAAAATCACAGCCGTGGTCCCGGTGTTCTGTCATTTGTTGCTGCCTTGTCAGAATTTGCACCCGCTGCATAAACCGATAGGTGTGTATCGATTCATGCTACCCTATCTGATTGATGTTATTCTACTCTCAAAATATGCTTTTCTTTCAAAGTTCAATGTTGCACTTTTCAATGTTAAAGTGTTTATCTTCAACACTAAATACCCTAATAATAAACCAGTGCTTTATTATGATAATGTGAACAAACTCATGTTTACAATAATTTGTTGACACAAAAGAAATAGCAACTGCTTATCACTCATTAATCTACATGTCATTACTACATATCATTACAACCTGAACCAAATACATGCTGAATGTACTTTTAACTAATGAAATAATCGAGATTTTGATGATGTCACTCCCCGCTATCAGACGTGCATCGACAGGGTGGCAAAACATTATGGGCGTGTCAAAAAAACTCGAAAATCGACTCAAGATGCGCAATAACACAAGGTTTCGGTTCTTGACAAGTAGCATGAAATGACAGAACACCGGAGTGGGGGAGCCAAAGATACCGACTTTTAATTTCTGACATTTTTATGTGAGGCATGGTTTTTATTCCCTTCATTTAGTTTGGTTGCAAACACAGGTTTGTAAGCAAATGATAGCAATAATCAGCAATAATCAGCAATACATTGAGGAGAAACACCTGAGCAAAAGATCCCATAATATGATTAAAAGCTGTGCCTCTGCTAATTAATGTTCGGCTTGCATAAAAATCACAGCCGTGGTCCCGGTGTTCTGTCATTTTTTGCTGCCTTGTCAGAATTTGCTACCCGCTGCATAAACCGATAGGTGTGTATCGATTCATGCTACCCTATCTGATTGGATGTTATTCTACTATCAAAATATGCTTTTCTTTCAAAGTTCAATGTTGCACTTTTTACTGTTAAAGTGTTTATCTTCAACACTAAATACCCTAATAATAAACCAGTGCTTTATTATGATAATGTGAACAAACTCATGTTTACAATAATTTGTTGACACAAAAGAAATAGCAACTGCTTATCACTCATTAATCTACATGTCATTACTACATATTATTACTACCTGTACAATATACATGCTGAATGTACTTTTAACTAGGAAATAATCGATTTTGATGATGTCACTCCCGTTATCAGACGGCATCGACAGGGTGGCAAAACATTATGGGCGTGGTCAAAAAACTCGGAAAATCGACTCGGCGCATGCGCAATACCGCAAGGTATCGGTTCTTGACAAGCAGCAAGAAATGACAGAACACCGAGAGAGGGAGAGCCAAAGATACCGACTTTAATTTCTGACATTTTTATGTGAGGCATGGTTTTTATTCCCTTCATTTAGTTTGGTTGCAAACACAGGTTTGTAAGCAAATGATAGCAATAATCAGCAATAATCAGCAATACATTGAGGAGAAACACCTGAGCAAAAGATCCCATAATATGATTAAAAGCTGTGCCTCTGCTAATTAATGTTCGGCTTGCATAAAAATCACAGCCGTGGTCCCGGTGTTCTGTCATTTTTGCTGCCTTGTCAGAATTTGCTACCGCTGCATAAACCGATAGGTGTGTATCGATTCATGCTACCCTATCTGATTGATGTTATTCTACTATCAAAATATGCTTTTCTTTCAAAGTTCAATGTTGCACTTTTCAATGTTAAAGTGTTTATCTTCAACACTAAATACCCTAATAATAAACCAGTGCTTTATTATGATAATGTGAACAAACTCATGTTTACAATAATTTGTTGACACAAAAGAAATAGCAACTGCTTATCACTCATTAATCTACATGTCATTACTACATATTATTACTACCTGTACAATATACATGCTGAATGTACTTTTAACTAGGGAAATAATCGGGATTTTGATGATGTCACTCCCCGCTATCAGACGTGCATCGACAGGGTGGCAAAACATTATGGGCGTGTCAAAAAACTCGAAAATCGACTCAAGACATGCTAATACCACAAGCTATCGGTTCTGACAAGTAGCATGAAATGACAGAACACCGGAGTGGGAGAGCCAAAGATACCGACTTTAATTTCTGACATTTTTATGTGAGGCATGGTTTTTATTCCCTTCATTTAGTTTGGTTGCAAACACAGGTTTGTAAGCAAATGATAGCAATAATCAGCAATAATCAGCAATACATTGAGGAGAAACACCTGAGCAAAAGATCCCATAATATGATTAAAAGCTGTGCCTCTCTAATTAATGTCGGCTTGCTTAAAATCACAGCCGTGGTCCCGTGTTCTGTCATTTTTGCTGCCTTGTCAGAATTTGCTACCGCTGCATAAACCGATAGGTGTGTATCGATTCATGCTACCCTATCTGATTGATGTTATTCTACTATCAAAATATGCTTTTCTTTCAAAGTTCAATGTTGCACTTTTCAATGTTAAAGTGTTTATCTTCAACACTAAATACCCTAATAATAAACCAGTGCTTTATTATGATAATGTGAACAAACTCATGTTTACAATAATTTGTTGACACAAAAGAAATAGCAACTGCTTATCACTCATTAATCTACATGTCATTACTACATATTATTACTACCTGTACAATATACATGCTGAATGTACTTTTAACTAGGGAAATAATCGATTTTGATGATGTCACTCCCTCGTTATCAGACGGCATCGACAGGGTGGCAAAACATTATGGGCGTGTCAAAAAACTCGAAAATCGACTCGGCGCATGCGCAATACCACAAGCTATCGGTTCTTGACAAGTAGCATGAAATGACAGAACACCGGGAGTGGGAGAGCCAAAGATACCGACTTTAATTTCTGACATTTTTATGTGAGGCATGGTTTTTATTCCCTTCATTTAGTTTGGTTGCAAACACAGGTTTGTAAGCAAATGATAGCAATAATCAGCAATAATCAGCAATACATTGAGGAGAAACACCTGAGCAAAAGATCCCATAATATGATTAAAAGCTGTGCCTCTGCTAATTTTAATGTTCGGCTTGCATAAAAATCACAGCCGTGGTCCCGGTGTTCTGTCATTTTTTGCTGCCTTGTCAGAATTTGCTACCCGCTGCATAAACCGATAGGTGTGTATCGATTCATGCTACCCTATCTGATTGGATGTTATTCTACTATCAAAATATGCTTTTCTTTCAAAGTTCAATGTTGCACTTTTCAATGTTAAAGTGTTTATCTTCAACACTAAATACCCTAATAATAAACCAGTGCTTTATTATGATAATGTGAACAAACTCATGTTTACAATAATTTGTTGACACAAAAGAAATAGCAACTGCTTATCACTCATTAATCTACATGTCATTACTACATATTATTACTACCTGTACAATATACATGCTGAATGTACTTTTAACTAGGGAAATAATCGGGATTTTGATGATGTCACTCCCCGTTATCAGACGTGCATCGACAGGGTGGCAAAACATTATGGGCGTGTCAAAAAAAACTCGGAAAATCGACTCGGCGCATGCGCAATACCACAAGCTATCGGTTCTTGAGAAGTAGCATGATATGACAGAACACCGGAGTGGGAGAGCCAAAGATACCGACTTTAATTTCTGACATTTTTATGTGAGGCATGGTTTTTATTCCTTCATTTAGTTTGGTTGCAAACACAGGTTTGTAAGCAAATGATAGCAATAATCAGCAATAATCAGCAATACATTGAGGAGAAACACCTGAGCAAAAGATCCCATAATATGATTAAAAGCTGTGCCTCTGCTAATTAATGTTTGCTTGCATAAAAATCACAGCCGTGGTCCCGTGTTCTGTCATTTTTGCTGCCTTGTCAGAATTTGCTACCCGCTGCATAAACCGATAGGTGTGTATCGATTCATGCTACCCTATCTGATTGATGTTATTCTACTATCAAAATATGCTTTTCTTTCAAAGTTCAATGTTGCACTTTTCAATGTTAAAGTGTTTATCTTCAACACTAAATACCCTAATAATAAACCAGTGCTTTATTATGATAATGTGAACAAACTCATGTTTACAATAATTTGTTGACACAAAAGAAATAGCAACTGCTTATCACTCATTAATCTACATGTCATTACTACATATTATTACTACCTGTACAATATACATGCTGAATGTACTTTTAACTAGGGAAATAATCGATTTTGATGATGTCACTCCCCGCTATCAGACGCATCGACAGGGTGGCAAAACATTATGGGCGTGTCAAAAAAACTCGAAAATCGACTCGCATGATGCAATACCACAAGCTATCGGTTCTGACAAGTAGCATGAAATGACAGAACACCGGAGGGAGAGCCAAAGATACCGACTTTAATTTCTGACATTTTTATGTGAGGCATGGTTTTTATTCCCTTCATTTAGTTTGGTTGCAAACACAGGTTTGTAAGCAAATGATAGCAATAATCAGCAATAATCAGCAATACATTGAGGAGAAACACCTGAGCAAAAGATCCCATAATATGATTAAAAGCTGTGCCTCTGCTAATTAATGTTCGGCTTGCATAAAATCACAGCCGTGGTCCCGTGTTCTGTCATTTTTGCTGCCTTGTCAGAATTTGCTACCGCTGCATAAACCGATAGGTGTGTATCGATTCATGCTACCCTATCTGATTGATGTTATTCTACTATCAAAATATGCTTTTTCTTCAAAGTTCAATGTTGCACTTTTCAATGTTAAAGTGTTTATCTTCAACACTAAATAACCCTAATAATAAACCAGTGCTTTATTATGATAATGTGAACAAACTCATGTTTACAATAATTTGTTGACACAAAAGAAATAGCAACTGCTTATCACTCATTAATCTACATGTCATTACTACATATTATTACTACCTGTACAATATACATGCTGAATGTACTTTTAACTAGGGAAATAATCGATTTTGATGATGTCACCCCGCTATCAGACGGCATCGACAGGGTGGCAAAACATTATGGGCGGTCAAAAAACTCGAAAATCGACTCAAGCGCATGCTAATACCACAAGGTATCGGTTCTTGACAAGTAGCATGAAATGACAGAACACCGGAGTGGAGAGCCAAAGATACCGACTTTAATTTCTGACATTTTTATGTGAGGCATGGTTTTTATTCCCTGCATTTAGTTTGGTTGCAAACACAGGTTTGTAAGCAAATGATAGCAATAATCAGCAATAATCAGCAATACATTGAGGAGAAACACCTGAGCAAAAGATCCCATAATATGATTAAAAGCTGTGCCTCTGCTAATTAATGTTCGGCTTGCTTAAAATCACAGCCGTGGTCCCGTGTTCTGTCATTTTTGCTGCCTTGTCAGAATTTGCTACCCGCTGCATAAACCGATAGGTGTGTATCGATTCATGCTACCCTATCTGATTGGATGTTATTCTACTATCAAAATATGCTTTTCTTTCAAAGTTCAATGTTGCACTTTTCAATGTTAAAGTGTTTATCTTCAACACTAAATACCCTAATAATAAACCAGTGCTTTATTATGATAATGTGAACAAACTCATGTTTACAATAATTTGTTGACACAAAAGAAATAGCAACTGCTTATCACTCATTAATCTACATGTCATTACTACATATTATTACTACCTGTACAATATACATGCTGAATGTACTTTTAACTAAGGAAATAATCGGAATTTTGATGGTGTCACTCCCGCTGATCAGACGTGCAACGACAGGGTGGCAAAACATTATGGGCGGTCAAAAAAACTCGAAAATCGACTCGGCGCATGCTAATACCGCAAGGTATCGGTTCTTGACAAGTAGCATGAAATGACAGAACACCGGGAGTGGGAGAGCCAAAGATACCGACTTTAATTTCTAACATTTTTATGTGAGGCATGGTTTTTATTCCCTTCATTTAGTTTGGTTGCAAACACAGGTTTGTAAGCAAATGATAGCAATAATCAGCAATAATCAGCAATACATTGAGGAGAAACACCTGAGCAAAAGATCCCATAATATGATTCAAATCTGTGCCTCTGCTAATTAATGTTTGGCTTGCATAAAAATCACAGCCGTGGTCCCGGTGTTCTGTCATTTTTTGCTGCCTTGTCAGAATTTGCTACCCGCTGCATGAACCGATAGGTGTGTATCGATTCATGCTACCCTATCTGATTGATGTTATTCTACTATCAAAATATGCTTTTCTTTCAAAGTTCAATGTTGCACTTTTCAATGTTAAAGTGTTTATCTTCAACACTAAATACCCTAATAATAAACCAGTGCTTTATTATGATAATGTGAACAAACTCATGTTTACAATAATTTGTTGACACAAAAGAAATAGCAACTGCTTATCACTCATTAATCTACATGTCATTACTACATATTATTACTACCTGTACAATATACATGCTGAATGTACTTTTAACTAGGGAAATAATCGATTTTGATGATGTCACTCCCCGCTATCAGACGGCATCGACAGGGTGGCAAAACATTATGGGCGGTCAAAAAACTCGAAAATCGACTCAAGCATGCGCAATACCACAAGCTATCGGTTCTGACAAGTAGCATGAAATGACAGAACACCGGGAGTGGGAGAGCCAAAGATACCGACTTTAATTTCTGACATTTTTATGTGAGGCATGGTTTTTATTCCCTTCATTTAGTTTGGTTGCAAACACAGGTTTGTAAGCAAATGATAGCAATAATCAGCAATAATCAGCAATACATTGAGGAGAAACACCTGAGCAAAAGATCCCATAATATGATTAAAAGCTGTGCCTCTGCTAATTAATGTTCGGTTTGCTTAAAAATCACAGCCGTGGTCCCGGTGTTCTGTCATTTTTTGCTGCCTTGTCAGAATTTGCTACCCGCTGCATAAACCGATAGGTGTGTATCGATTCATGCTACCCTATCTGATTGGATGTTATTCTACTATCAAAATATGCTTTTCTTTCAAAGTTCAATGTTGCACTTTTCAATGTTAAAGTGTTTATCTTCAACACTAAATACCCTAATAATAAACCAGTGCTTTATTATGATAATGTGAACAAACTCATGTTTACAATAATTTGTTGACACAAAAGAAATAGCAACTGCTTATCACTCATTAATCTACATGTCATTACTACATATTATTACTACCTGTACAATATACATGCTGAATGTACTTTTAACTTGGGAAATAATCGGGAATTTGATGATGTCACTCCCCGCTATCAGACGTGCATCGACAGGGTGGCAAAACATTATGGGCGGTCAAAAAAACTCGAAAATCGACTCGGCGATGCGCAATACCACAAGCTATCGGTTCTTGACAAGTAGCATGAAATGACAGAACACCGGAGTGGGAGAGCCAAAGATACCGACTTTAATTTCTGACATTTTTATGTGAGGCATGGTTTTTATTCTTCATTTAGTTTGGTTGGGAACACAGGTTTGTAAGCAAATGATAGCAATAATCAGCAATAATCAGCAATACATTGAGGAGAAACACCTGAGCAAAAGATCCCATAATATGATTAAAAGCTGTGCCTCTGCTAATTAATGTTCGGCTTGCTTAAAAATCACAGCCGTGGTCCCGGTGTTCTGTCATTTTTTGCTGCCTTGTCAGAATTTGCTACCCGCTGCATAAACCGATAGGTGTGTATCGATTCATGCTACCCTATCTGATTGGATGTTATTCTACTATCAAAATATGCTTTTCTTTCAAAGTTCAATGTTGCACTTTTCACTGTTAAAGTGTTTATCTTCAACACTAATACCCTAATAATAAACCAGTGCTTTATTATGATAATGTGAACAAACTCATGTTTACAATAATTTGTTGACACAAAAGAAATTGCAACTGCTTATCACTCATTAATCTACATGTCATTACTACATATTATTACTACCTGTACAATATACATGCTGAATGTACTTTTAACTAGGGAAATAACCGGGATTTTGATGATGTCACTCTTCGATATCAGACGTGCATCGACAGCGTGGCAAAACATTATGGGCGTGTCAAAAAACTCGAAAATCGACTCGGCGCATGCGCAATACCACAAGCTATCGGTTCTGACAAGTAGCATGAAATGACAGAACACCGAGTGGGAGAGCCAAAGATACCGACCGACTTTAATTTCTGACATTTTTATGTGAGGCATGTTTTTATTCCCTTCATTTAGTTTGGTTAAACACAGGTTTGTAAGCAAATGATAGCAATAATCAGCAATAATCAGCAATACATTGAGGAGAAACACCTGAGCAAAAGATCCCATAATATGATTAAAAGCTGTGCCTCTGCTAATTAATGTTCGGCTTGCTTAAAATCAGAGCCGTGGTCCCGTGTTCTGTCATTTTTGCTGCCTTGTCAGAATTTGCTACCGCT
Source organism: Liparis tanakae (assembly GCA_036178185.1). NCBI lineage: Eukaryota > Metazoa > Chordata > Actinopteri > Perciformes > Liparidae > Liparis > Liparis tanakae. Next base: position 72,185 of record JAYMGU010000355.1, read on the forward strand.
GCATAAACCGATAGGTGTGTATCGATTCATGCTACCCTATCTGATTGATGTTATTCTACTATCAAAATATGCTTTTCTTTCAAAGTTCAATGTTGCACTTTTCAATGTTAAAGTGTTTATCTTCAACACTAAATACCCTAATAATAAACCAGTGCTTTATTATGATAATGTGAGCAAACTCATGTTTACAATAATTTGTTGACACAAAAGAAATAGCAACTGCTTATCACTCATTAATCTACATGTCATTACTACATATATTTTACTACCTGTACAATATACATGCTGAATGTACTTTTAAGTATGGAAATAATCGGGATTTTGATGATGTCACCCCCGCTATCAGACGGCATCGACAGGGTGGCAAAACATTATGGGCGGTCAAAAAACTCGAAAATCGACTCAAGATGCGCAATACCACAAGCTATCGGTTCTGACAAGTAGCATGAAATGACAGAACACCGGAGTGGAGAGCCAAAGATACCCGACTTTAATTTCTGACATTTTTATGTGAGGCATGGTTTTTATTCCCTTCATTTAGTTTGGCAAACACAGGTTTGTAAGCAAATGATAGCAATAATCAGCAATAATCAGCAATACATTGAGGAGAAACACCTGAGCAAAAGATCCCATAATATGATTAAAAGCTGTGCCTCTGCTAATTAATGTTCGGCTTGCTTAAAAATCAGAGCCGTGGTCCCGGTGTTCTGTCATTTTTTGCTGCCTTGTCAGAATTTGCTACCCGCTGCATAAACCGATAGGTGTGTATCGATTCATGCTACCCTATCTGATTGATGTTATTCTACTATCAAAATATGCTTTTCTTTCAAAGTTCAATGTTGCACTTTTCAATGTTAAAGTGTTTATCTTCAACACTAAATACCCTAATAATAAACCAGTGCTTTATTATGATAATGTGAACAAACTCATGTTTACAATAATTTGTTGACACAAAAGAAATAGCAACTGCTTATCACTCATTAATCTACATGTCATTACTACATATTATTACTACCTGTACAATATACATGCTGAATGTACTTTTAACTAATGAAATAATCGATTTTGATGATGTCACCTCGTTATCAGACGGCATCGACAGGGTGGCAAAACATTATGGGCGTGTCAAAAAAACTCGAAAATCGACTCGGCGATGCGCAATACCACAAGCTATCGGTTCTGACAAGTAGCATGAAATGACAGAACACCGGAGTGGGAGAGCCAAAGATACCGACTTTAATTTCTGACATTTTTATGTGAGGCATGGTTTTATTCCCTTCATTTAGTTTGGTTAAAACACAGGTTTGTAAGCAAATGATAGCAATAATCAGCAATAATCAGCAATACATTGAGGAGAAACACCTGAGCAAAAGATCCCATAATATGATTAAAAGCTGTGCCTCTGCTAATTAATGTTCAGCTTGCTTAAAAATCAGAGCCGTGGTCCTGGTGTTCTGTCATTTTTTGCTGCCTTGTCAGAATTTGCTACCTGCTGCATAAACCGATAGGTGTGTATCGATTCATGCTACCCTATCTGATTGATGTAATTCTACTCTCAAAATATGCTTTTCTTTCAAAGTTCAATGTTGCACTTTTCAATGTTAAAGTGTTTATCTTCAACACTAAATACCCTAATAATAAACCAGTGCTTTATTATGATAATGTGAACAAACTCATGTTTACAATAATTTGTTGACACAAAAGAAATAGCAACTGCTTATCACTCATTAATCTACATGTCATTACTACATATTATTACTACCTGTACAATATACATGCTGAATGTACTTTTAACTAGGAAATAATCGATTTTGATGATGTCACTCCTCGCTATCAGACGGCATCGACAGGGTGGCAAAACATTATGGGCGTGTCAAAAAACTCGAAAATCGACTCGGCGATGCGCAATACCACAAGCTATCGGTTCTTGACAAGTAGCATGAAATGACAGAACACCGGAGTGGGAGAGCCAAAGATACCAACCTTAATTTCTGACATTTTTATGTGAGGCATGGTTTTTATTCCCTTCATTTAGTTTGGTTGCAAACACAGGTTTGTAAGCAAATGATAGCAATAATCAGCAATAATCAGCAATACATTGAGGAGAAACACCTGAGCAAAAGATCCCATAATATGATTAAAAGCTGTGCTCTGCTAATTAATGTCGGCTTGCTTAAAAATCAGAGCCGTGGTCCCGTGTTCTGTCATTTTTGCTGCCTTGTCAGAATTTGCTACCCGCTGCATAAACCGATAGGTGTGTATCGATTCATGCTACCCTATCTGATTGATGTTATTCTACTATCAAAATATGCTTTTCTTTCAAAGTTCAATGTTGCACTTTTCAATGTTAAAGTGTTTATCTTCAACACTAAATACCCTAATAATAAACCAGTGCTTTATTATGATAATGTGAACAAACTCATGTTTACAATAATTTGTTGACACAAAAGAAATAGCAACTGCTTATCACTCATTAATCTACATGTCATTACTACATATTATTACTACCTGTACAATATACATGCTGAATGTACTTTTAACTAGGGAAATAATCGATTTTGATGATGTCACCCCTGCTATCAGACGCATCGACAGGGTGGCAAAACATTATGGGCGGTCAAAAAAACTCGAAAATCGACTCGGCGATGCGAATACCACAAGCTATCGGTTCTGACAAGTAGCATGAAATGACAGAACACCGGGAGGGAGAGCCAAAGATACCGACTTTAATTTCTGACATTTTTATGTGAGGCATGGTTTTTATTCCCTTCATTTAGTTTGGTTGCAAACAGGTTTGTAAGCAAATGATAGCAATAATCAGCAATAATCAGCAATACATTGAGGAGAAACACCTGAGCAAAAGATCCCATAATATGATTAAAAGCTGTGCCTCTGCTAATTAATGTTCGCTTGCATAAAATCACAGCCGTGGTCCCGTGTTCTGTCATTTTTGCTGCCTTGTCAGAATTTGCTACTCGCTGCATAAACCGATAGGTGTGTATCGATTCATGCTACCCTATCTGATTGATGTTATTCTACTATCAAAATATGCTTTTCTTTCAAAGTTCAATGTTGCACTTTTCAATGTTAAAGTGTTTATCTTCAACACTAAATACCCTAATAATAAACCAGTGCTTTATTATGATAATGTGAACAAACTCATGTTTACAATAATTTGTTGACACAAAAGAAATAGCAACTGCTTATCACTCATTAATCTACATGTCATTACTACATATTATTACTACCTGTACAACATACATGCTGAATGTACTTTTAACTAGGGAAATAATCGATTTTGATGATGTCACTCCCTCTATCAGACGGCATCGACAGGGTGGCAAAACATTATGGGCGGTCAAAAAAAACTCGAAAATCGACTCGGCGATGCGCAATACCACAAGCTATCGGTTCTTGACAAGTAGCATGAAATGACAGAACACCGGAGTGGAGAGCCAAAGATACCGACTTTAATTTCTGACATTTTTATGTGAGGCATGGTTTTTATTCCCTTCATTTAGTTTGGTTGCAAACACAGGTTTGTAAGCAAATGATAGCAATAATCAGCAATAATCAGCAATACATTGAGGAGAAACACCTGAGCAAAAGATCCCATAATATGATTAAAAGCTGTGCCTCTGCTAATTAATGTTCGCTTGCATAAAAATCAGAGCCGTGGTCCCGGTGTTCTGTCATTTTTTGCTGCCTTGTCAGAATTTGCTACCCGCTGCATAAACCGATAGGTGTGTATCGATTCATGCTACCCTATCTGATTGATGTTATTCTACTATCAAAATATGCTTTTCTTTCAAAGTTCAATGTTGCACTTTTCAATGTTAAAGTGTTTATCTTCAACACTAAATACCCTAATAATAAACCAGTGCTTTATTATGATAATGTGAACAAACTCATGTTTACAATAATTTGTTGACACAAAAGAAATAGCAACTGCTTATCACTCATTAATCTACATGTCATTACTACATATTATTACTACCTGTACAATATACATGCTGAATGTACTTTTAACTAATGAAATAATCGGGATTTTGATGATGTCACTCCCCGGTATCAGACGTGGATCGACAGGGTGGCAAAACATTATGGGCGTTTCAAAAAAAACTCGGAAAATCGACTCGGCGCATGCGCAATACCACAAGCTATCGGTTCTGACAAGTAGCATGAAATGACAGAACACCGAGTGGGAGAGCCAAAGATACCGACTTTAATTTCTGACATTTTTATGTGGGGCATGGTTTTTATTCCCTCATTTAGTTTGGTTGCGAACACAGGTTTGTAAGCAAATGATAGCAATAATCAGCAATAATCAGCAATACATTGAGGAGACACACCTGAGCAAAAGATCCCATGATATGATTAAAAGCTGTGCCTCTGCTAATTAATGTTCGGCTTGCTTAAAAATCAGAGCCGTGGTCCCGGTGTTCTGTCATTTTTTGCTGCCTTGTCAGAATTTGCTACCTGCTGCATAAACCGATAGGTGTGTATCGATTCATGCTACCCTATCTGATTGGATGTTATTCTACTATCAAAATATGCTTTTCTTCAAAGTTCAATGTTGCACTTTTCAATGTTAAAGTGTTTATCTTCAACACTAAATACCCTAATAATAAACCAGTGCTTTATTATGATAATGTGAACAAACTCATGTTTACAATAATTTGTTGACACAAAAGAAATAGCAACTGCTTATCACTCATTAATCTACATGTCATTACTACATATTATTACTACCTGTACAATATACATGCTGAATGTACTTTTAACTAATGAAATAATCGGGATTTTGATGATGTCACTCCCCGTTATCAGACGTGCATCGACAGGGTGGCAAAACATTATGGGCGTGTCAAAAAAAACTCGGAAAATCGACTCGGCGCATGCGCAATACCACAAGCTATCGGTTCTTGACAAGTAGCATGAAATGACAGAACACCGGGAGTGGGAGAGCCAAAGATACCGACTTTAATTTCTGACATTTTTATGTGAGGCATGGTTTTTATTCCCTTCATTTAGTTTGGTTGCAAACACAGGTTTGTAAGCAAATGATAGCAATAATCAGCAATAATCAGCAATACATTGAGGAGAAACACCTGAGCAAAAGATCCCATAATATGATTAAAAGCTGTGCCTCTGCTAATTAATGTTCGGCTTGCTTAAAAATCAGAGCCGTGGTCCCGGTGTTCTGTCATTTTTTGCTGCCTTGTCAGAATTTGCTACCCGCTGCATAAACCGATAGGTGTGTATCGATTCATGCTACCCTATCTGATTGGATGTTATTCTACTATCAAAATATGCTTTTCTTTCAAAGTTCAATGTTGCACTTTTCACTGTTAAAGTGTTTATCTTCAACACTAAATACCCTAATAATAAAACCAGTGCTTTATTATGATAATGTGAACAAACTCATGTTTACAATAATTTGTTGACACAAAAGAAATAGCAACTGCTTATCACTCATTAATCTACATGTCATTACTACATATTATTACTACCTGTACAATATACATGCTGAATGTACTTTTAACTAGGGAAATAATCGGGATTTTGATGATGTCACTCCCCGTTATCAGACGGGCATTGACAGGGTGGCAAAACATTATGGGCGGTCAAAAAACTCGAAAATCGACTCGGCATGCGCAATACCACAAGCTATCGGTTCTGACAAGTAGCATGAAATGACAGAACACCGGGAGTGGGAGAGCCAAAGATACCGACTTTAATTTCTGACATTTTTATGTGAGGCATGGTTTTTATTCCCTTCATTTAGTTTGGTTGCAAACACAGGTTTGTAAGCAAATGATAGCAATAATCAGCAATAATCAGCAATACATTGAGGAGAAACACCTGAGCAAAAGATCCCATAATATGATTAAAAGCTGTGCCTCTGCTAATTAATGTTCGGCTTGCTTAAAAATCAGAGCCGTGGTCCCGGTGTTCTGTCATTTTTTGCTGCCTTGTCAGAATTTGCTACCCGCTGCATAAACCGATAGGTGTGTATCGATTCATGCTACCCTATCTGATTGGATGTTATTCTACTATCAAAATATGCTTTTCTTTCAAAGTTCAATGTTGCACTTTTCAATGTTAAAGTGTTTATCTTCAACACTAAATACCCTAATAATAAACCAGTGCTTTATTATGATAATGTGAACAAACTCATGTTTACAATAATTTGTTGACACAAAAGAAATAGCAACTGCTTATCACTCATTAATCTACATGTCATTACTACATATTATTACTATCTGTACAATATACATGCTGAATGTACTTTTAACTAAGGGAAATAATCGATTTTGATGATGTCACTCCCGCTATCAGACGTGCATCGAGAGGGAGGCAAAACATAATGGGCGTGTAAAAAAAAACACGGAAAATCGACTCGGGGCATGCGCAATACCACAAGCTATCGGTTCTTGACAAGTAGCATGAAATGACAGAACACCGGGAGTGGGAGAGCCAAAGATACCGACTTTAATTTCTGACATTTTTATGTGAGGCATGGTTTTTATTCCCTTCATTTAGTTTGGTTGCAAACACAGGTTTGTAAGCAAATGATAGCAATAATCAGCAATAATCAGCAATACATTGAGGAGAAACACCTGAGCAAAAGATCCCATAATATGATTAAAAGCTGTGCCTCTGCTAATTAATGTTCAGCTTGCTTAAAAATCAGAGCCGTGGTCCCGGTGTTCTGTCATTTTTTGCTGCCTTGTCAGAATTTGCTACCCGCTGCATAAACCGATAGGTGTGTATCGATTCATGCTACCCTATCTGATTGGATGTTATTCTACTATCAAAATATGCTTTTCTTTCAAAGTTCAATGTTGCACTTTTCAATGTTAAAGTGTTTATCTTCAACACTAAATACCCTAATAATAAACCAGTGCTTTATTATGATAATGTGAACAAACTCATGTTTACAATAATTTGTTGACACAAAAGAAATAGCAACTGCTTATCACTCATTAATCTACATGTCATTACTACATATTATTACTATCTGTACAATATACATGCTGAATGTACTTTTAACTAATGAAATAATCAGGATTTTGATGACGTCACTCCCCGTTATCAGACGTGCATCGACAGGGTGGCAAAACATTATGGGCGTGTCAAAAAAACTCGGAAAATCGACTCGGCGCATCCGAAATACCACAAGCTATCGGTTCTTGACAAGTAGCATGAAATGACAGAACACCGGGAGTGGGAGAGCCAAAGATACCGACTTTAATTTCTGACATTTTTATGTGAGGCATGGTTTTTATTCCCTTCATTTAGTTTGGTTGCGAACACAGGTTTGTAAGCAAATGATAGCAATAATCAGCAATAATCAGCAATACATTGAGGAGAAACACCTGAGCAAAAGATCCCATAATATGATTAAAAGCTGTGCCTCTGCTAATTAATGTCGGCTTGCATAAAAATCAGAGCCGTGGTCCCGGTGTTCTGTCATTTTTTGCTGCCTTGTCAGAATTTGCTACCCGCTGCATAAACCGATAGGTGTGTATCGATTCATGCTACCCTATCTGATGGATGTTATTCTACTATCAAAATATGCTTTTTTTTCAAAGTTCAATGTTGCACTTTTCAATGTTAAAGTGTTTATCTTCAACACTAAATACCCTAATAATAAACCAGTGCTTTATTATGATAATGTGAACAAACTCATGTTTACAATAATTTGTTGACACAAAAGAAATAGCAACTGCTTATCACTCATTAATCTACATGTCTTTACTACATATTATTACTACCTGTACAATATACATGCTGAATGTACTTTTAACTAATGAAATAATCGATTTTGATGATGTCACCCCGTTATCAGACGGCATCGACAGGGTGGCAAAACATTGCGGCTATGGGCGTGTCAAAAAACTCGGAAAATCGACTGGCGCATGCTACCACAAGCTATCGTTCTTGACAAGTAGCATGAAATGACAGAACACCGGAGGGAGAGCCAAAGATACCGACTTTAATTTCTGACATTTTTATGTGAGGCATGGTTTTTATTCCCTTCATTTAGTTTGGTTAAACACAGGTTTGTAAGCAAATGATAGCAATAATCAGCAATAATCAGCAATACATTGAGGAGAAACACCTGAGCAAAAGATCCCATAATATGATTAAAAGCTGTGCCTCTGCTAATTAATGTTCGGCTTGCTTAAAATCAGAGCCGTGTCCCGTGTTCTGTCATTTTTGCTGCCTTGTCAGAATTTGCTACCCGCTGCATAAACCGATAGGTGTGTATCGATTCATGCTACCCTATCTGATTGGATGTTATTCTACTATCAAAATATGCTTTTCTTTTCAAAGTTCAATGTTGCACTTTTTCAATGTTAAAGTGTTTATCTTCAACACTAAATACCTAATAATAAACCAGTGCTTTATTATGATAATGTGAACAAACTCATGTTTACAATAATTTGTTGACACAAAAGAAATAGCAACTGCTTATCACTAATTAATCTACATGTCATTACTACACTTGTGAAGATTACGCACGACCTCTTAATGCGGCAGATAAAGGATCTCTCTGTACTGGTCTTGTTAGACCTTAGTGCTGCACTATCTGACACCATTGGGACCATAACATCCTATTACAGGTAGACTGGAGCAGTTTCGATTGGTATTTCAGGCACCGCTTCTAAGTTGGCTTTAAACTATTTGGCCGATCAGATCGAATCTCAGTTTGTATTGTAAACGATGAAGCTCTTCAATGACCACCAACGTTAGTCATGGAGTTCCACAAGGTTCTGTGCTTGGACCAATTCTATTTACCTTTATACATGCTTCCTTTGGGCAATATTATCGTGGAAACGCTCTATAAACTTTCATTGTTATGCAGATGATACTCAACTATACTCTATCGATAAATAAAAAAACCAGAGGAGACTAACCAACTCACTAAAATTCAAGCATGTCTTAGTGACATAAAAAACATGGATGACCGGCAACTTCTTGATGTTAAACTCAGACAAAAACCGAAGTACTCCATCGGCCCTGAGCAACCTTAGATCAATTATCTGGTGATGTGATTTCTGGTAGATGTGCATTACTCTACATCCAACACCATCTGTAAAGAATCTCTGGCGTTATCTTTTGATCACCTGGACTTGTCCTTTAACTCCCACATAAAGCAAATCTCAAGGACTGCATTCTTCCATCTGTTTAATATTTCAAAAAATCAGGTACATCTTGTCTCAAAAAAGATGCAGAGAAATTGGTTCATGCTGGGTTATCGTTACTTCGAGACTGATTACTGCAACTCCTTATTATCAGGCTGCACCTGTCAGAGCTCTCTTTAGGTCATCTCTCCAGTTGATCCAGAATGCTGTAAGCTCGTATTCTCACTTGTAAAATCTACAAGAAAAAGAGATCACATTACTCCTGCACTCAGGCTGCCTCTGCACTTCAGCTCCTCTGTAAAATCAAGAATCACTTTTAAAATTCTTCTTAATCCTACAAAGTTTCTTCAATTGGTTCAAGATGCACCATCATATCTTAAAGAGCTTAGGTAGTGAATCAGTATCGCTTCACCAGAGTAGCCAGGCAGCTCATTTAAATAAGGGCTACTTGTAGTTCCGAGAGTCTTAAAATGTAAAATGGAGCCAGAGCCTTTAGTTATCAAGTCTTCTTTTTATGGAACCAGCTCACCTTTCAGTCCGGGGAGGCAGACACAGTCACCATATCTGAAGAGTATAGATCGAAGACTTTCCTCTTTTGACAGAGTGCTTTGTAGTCGGGCTGAATCAGCTTGCTCTGGTCCAGCCCCCCTGGATATGCTGGTATAGGCTTATAGCTGCTGGGATGTTGAGATGCACTGAGCACTCCTCTTCTTTTCTTTTCTCCTATGGTTGATGAATTTCATCTCTCCATCACATGACTAACTCTGTTTTCTCCCCGAGTCCCCCTGACTTCACGCCTCTGGGGGTCATCGACCCTATGAGACGCATAGATTCCATCTGCTGATGGACCTCGATGGTTGGATCGTGAGTTCCTGTCGCCAGCTGTGCCACTGCCCTGCTGGGACTCCGCCCACTCCTCCACTTGGGAGGCCCCAAACCTATCGGAATATGCCAAATATGAACTATTGATAAACTCTGTCAGATTCCTTAATGTTTTTTTAATTTAAATGTCCTTTTTACACATTACATCTATTGCATCTGTCCATCCTGGGGAGGGGTCGTCCTATGTTGCTCTCCTGGAGGTTTTTCCTTTTTTTCCCCCGAAGGTTATTTGGGGGTTTTTCCTGGTCCGGAGGTTTGGGTCAGGGGTGTTATGTCAGATTGTAAAGCATTGAGACAAATTTTTAATTTTGAAAATGGGCTTTAACAAATAAACTGAATTGAATTAATTTTAATTGAGACAAATTTGTAATTTTGGAAAATGGGCTATACAAATAAACGAATTGAATTGAATAGATTATACCTGTCAAATAATGGCTGACTTTTAACAGGGAAAAATCGGGGTTTTTATGATGTCAACCCCTTTAAAGGGTGACGGGGGGAAAAAATTTTCGTCAAAAAAATCGAAAATCACCGGCGAATACCACGTATGGTTTTTTAAGTAGCATGAAATGACAGAAACCGGGGGAGAGCCCAAAAATACTATTTTTAATTTCTTTTCTTTTTAGTAATTTTTTTCCCTTCAAGTTTGGTTTTAAAAAGGGGTTTGTGGGAATGATAAATAATCAGCAATAATCGAATACATTGAGGAAAAAAAACCTGAGCAAAAAAGATCCCATAATATGATTAAAAATTTCCTCTTAATTAAAGTTCGCCTTTTTTAAAAACGGGTGGTCCCGGTTTTTGTCATTTGTGCCTTGCGAATTTTAAACCCGCTGCATAAACCAAGGTGTAAAAGATTCATGCTACCCCAGATTGATGTTATCCTACTATCAAAATGCTTTTCTTCAAAATTCAATGTTGCACTTTTCTGTTAAAATGTTCATCTTCAACACAAA
>JAYMGU010000357.1:0-27926 GCA_036178185.1 Liparis tanakae
ATCGGACTGTTTTCAATCCCCGGGAAAGGGGGGGGCCCCATTGATTGTGCCGTTTCCCCCCCTTCTCGGGGTTTAAGGGAACCCCCCACCCCTTCTGAGAGGAGGGTCGAGACTGCTGGAATCACTTTATGTATACCTGGGTTGGGGGCCCGTGCGTCACTAGCAAATAAATGTCATGTGACTGTTTCCATGGTGCGAAAGGTCAGGGGGATCAAGGCACTGAGGGAAGAGATTTCCCCGGAAACCTGTTTGAACTTTTTTATGCATGTACATGTTGTGTATATATATATATGTACTTTTTATACTACTGTTTGTATCCATCACGGACACAACGAACTATCTAATCTTTCTGGAACAATGTAATTCTGGCCCAATTACTGATGCTAAATGGTGCTAACAGCTATAATATAAAAGGGCCCCATTTGTGAACCCCCGGGGCCCCAAACCCCGGGGTGGGTGTGGAATAATCACACAAAGGGGCTCTCCCCAAAACCCTCCCATCCCGAGGGGGGGTGGCGATTCATAAACACACCCGTCTAGATGCTCCTGGGTTTGGGGGTCTTCGTCACCCCCGCCGACCTGCCCCTTTTGGGGGTTAGGTGGGCTCTGAATGCCTATCGCCCCCCTCTCCTGTGGGTTCAAAAACCCCTGCTCTTTGCTGGGAAAACATTAATTAAATGGATAAAAAAAAGCTAAATCCCTCGTGTTTAACATACGGTACTTGAAATTGAAGATGCAAACATGCAAAATAATTCAGTCTAAACTTTGGGGATTTTTAAATGTCCCCCGTGGGATAATAAAAAAGGAAGACCTACCTATCTTTCTATTCTATATTCTATTTTATTCTTTGAATCTAAACACAATTGAACGCCTTTTCCGGGTGGAGCACGACTGAAATCCTCCACCCCCTTTAAAGGGGGAGGAGGGAAAAAAAAACCGTTCCGTTTTTTTAGATTTTCATCCCCGGAAGTGGATCCGTGAAATTCGGCCAACCCACCCGGTGCCAGCTCAACCCCACACGGGCTACAGTATGTTGGCGGAATCTCAAAGGTGGCCCCGGGGCCCACTGCCTCTTAAGGATACTAAATTTGCAGTCCTTTTTCCTCGAGTTCTAGGGGACTATCAAAAAGAACCCCTGGGGACCATCAAATTATCACGGCCCCCCCTGCATCAGGACACGGTTCGAAACCCCTGGAAGGAACTGGGGCCCCTAAGAATCCCCCCCAGCCTAGGGGCTGACCGGTTCCCTTCCCCCCATGGTTCTCCTTGAGCTGCTTTGAAACCGGGGGACTGTTGCCAACAGTCGTTCCGGCAATGACCGGAGCAAAGCATACCTGAAATGCCAAATTTTTTTATTTATTTGGGTATTTAAATACAGGAACGTGTATAATTAAATACCCTAAGGGGGAGAGAGGGGGGGACTCATTGATTGGCTTTCCCTCCTCCCCTTCTCGGGGTTTTGGGGAAACCCCCCCACCCCCTTTTGAGAGGAGAAGGGGTCTGGGACCGGAGATCACTTCTATGTATACCTGGTTTGGGGGCCCGTGGCTACACGAAATAAATGTCATGTGACTGTTTCCATGGGGCACAAGGTCAGAGATGAAAACACTGAGGGAAAAAGACTTCCCCAGGGAAAACCCGTTTGAACTTTATATGCATGTACATGTTGTGTATATATATATATTATTGTGTAACTACTGTTTTTTTCCATCACGGGGCACAACATTTAAATATCTAATCTTTTATGGAACAATGTAATTTCGGCCGTTACTGATGCTCAATTCTAACACGCTATAATATATAAATAGGGTTTATTTGTGAAAAGGAAATCCCGGATGGGTTAGGGGGTAAACCGGGGGACTCTCCCAAACCGTCCCATCCCCATGGGGGGTGGCGTTCATAAACACACCCGCTATGAATCGCTCCCCAAAAATTGGATCGCCTACCCCCCCCCAACCTGCCCCTTTGGGGGGTGGTGGGCCCGGGCGCCCCCTTTTTCCCCTCTCCTTGGATTACAACCCCTCGCTTTTTGGAAATCATTAAATTAAGTATCGGTACTAAAAAAATGCTCCATCGGTTTTAAAATAATTTGAAAAAAACACAGAAAAAAATTCAGTCTAAACTTTGGGATTTTGAAATGTCCCCCCTGTGGGGTAATAAAGGAAGACCACCATCTTTTTTTCTTTCTTTTTTATTTATTTGAAACAAACACAATTAACGCCATTGGCTCGGGTGACAAACGGCTCAACTCCTCCACCCCCAAGGGGCAGGAGGAAAAAAAGAACCGTTCCCTTTTTGAGATTGTCATCCACCGGGGATGTGGTCACGTGAAGTTGCCAACCCCCAAGTCCCGCCATCCCGGAAAAGGCTCGTATGTTTTGGGGAATGTTACATCTGGTGGGCCCCCGGGGCCCCGCCTCTTTAAAGGGTACTACAGGGTAGCAGTCCTGTATTCCCCCGAGTTCTAGGGTCTCATCAACACAGACCCCCTGGAGCCATCACGCCCCGCCCCGGCCCTCCTGCATGGGGGCACGGTTCAGACCACTGGAAGGGGGAAATGGGCCTCCACAAATCCACCTTTCCCCCGCCTAGTGTGCTGACCCGGGTTTAACCATTCCTCCCCTGGTTCTCCTTGAGCGCTTTGGGTGGGTGTTGCCAACAGTCCCGGGCCCAAACAGCCCGGGGCCCGGCGTCACAACAACCAAATGCACAATTCATTTTATTTTTTTGGTATTTTGGAACAGTGTATAATTAACATCCCCTCGCCCAGGGAGAGGGGGGGATCATTTATTGTTCGCCGTTCCTCCTCCCCTTCTTTGGGTTCGGGGGAAACCCCCCCTACCCCTTCTGAGAGAAGGCTGGCAATCTGGGAATCACTTCTATGTATACTCTGGTTCGGGTTTTGCGTACTCCCGTAAATTTATGTGACTGTTTCCTGTGCACAAGGTCAGGGGATCAAAACACTGAGGGGAAAGACTTCCCCCCGGAAACCTGTTTGAACTTTATATGCATGTTTTTTTATATATATATATTATATTGTGTGCATACTACTGTTTTTATCCATCACGGGAAAAACATGTAACTATCTAATCTTTCTGGGAAAAATGTAATTCTGGCCGTTACTGATGCTACAATGGTGCTAACACGCTTTAAATTAAATAGGGCCCCCTTTTGGGAACCCCAGGGCCCAAACCCCGGGGTGGGGTGTAGGAGTAATCCCCAAGGTGACTCTCACCAAACCGTCCCATCCCCATGGGGGGTAGGCATTTTCCACCCGTTTTATGAATCGCTCCTCCCCTGGAGTCTGGGCGTCTCCCCCCAGACCTGCCCAACTCGGGGGTGGGTGGGCTTGAATGCCTATGCCCCCCTCCTGTGGGATTCCAAACCCCTCTGCTTTTTTGGAAATCATTAATTAAGTATCTTAAAAAAATCTTCACATTTTTAACATACGGTACGAAATTGAAGATGCAACACATGCAAAAAAATTCAGCTAAACTTTGGGGATTTTGAAATGTCCCCCCTGTGGGATAATAAAGGAAACCTACCTATCTATTCTATTCTATATTCTATTTTATTCTTTTGAATCTAAACCAATTGAACCGCTCATTGGCTTTGGGAAAGCGATCGAAATCCTCCACCCCCCAAAGGGGCAGGAGGAAAACTAAAAGTTTCCGTTTTTTGAGTTTGCATCCGGGGATTGGATCCGTGAAATTGGCCAACTCCCCCCGGTCCGCCAGCTCCCGGGAAAAGGCTACAGTATGTTGCGGGGAAAAAATGGGGGGCTGGGGCCCCTGCCCTCTTAAGGATCTACAGGGTAGCAGTCCTGTATTCCTGCGAGTTCTGGGTCTATCCAACACAGACCCCCCGGGGCCATCCCCCAGTCAGGGCCCCCCCTGCCCCCAGGACACGGTTCAGCCACGGAAGGGCTGGGCCCTCCCCAAAATCAGCAACCCCCCAGCCTAGTGTGCTGCGGTTCAACCATTCCTCCCCATGGTTCTCCCGGCTGCTTTGCAAGCCGTGCTGGACTGTTGCCAAAGTCCGGTCCCAAACCAAACAGGGCGTCACAAGCATACCTGAAATGCACAATTCATTTTTTTTTTGGCTATTTAAATACAGGGAAAAGTGTATAATTAACTCCCCTACGCCCGGGGAGGGGGGCGACTCTTGATTGTGCCCTTCCCCCCTCCCCCTTTTTTGGGGTTCGGGGCCCCCCCCCCTTCTGAGAGGGAAGGGGGCTGGCAGGGCTCTGGAGATCACTTTATGTACTCTGGTTGGCTCTGTACCCCCTGCAAATAAATGTCATTTACTGTTTCCATGGTGGGGCAAGGTCAGGAGATCGGGCACTGAGGAAGACTTCCCCCGGGAAAACCCGTTTGAACTTTATATGCATGTACATTTTGTTTTTATATATATGATTATTGTGTGCATACTACTTTTTTTATCCATCACGGACACAACATGTAACTATCTAATCTTTCATGGAACAATGTAATTCTGGCCCAATTTGATGCTACAATGGTGCTAACCCTATATAATATAAATAGGGGCCCCCTTTGGAAACCCCCAAATCCCGGGATGGGGTGGGAGTAATCACACAAGGTGACTCTAAATCCCATCCCCATGGGGAGGGGTTCATAAACACACCCGCTTTTCGCCCCCCCGGTTGGCAGTCTGGTCGTCACCCCCCAGAACCTCCCAACTCGGGGGGGGTGGGGTTGAATGCCCCGCCCTCCTCCTTGGGGTTAACCCTCCTGCTTTGCTGAAATCTTTTAAGATCGGTACTAAAAAAAATGCTAAATCCCTGTTTTAACATCGTACTTGAAATTTAAGATGCAAAAATCAAAATAATTCAGTCTAAACTTTGGGGGTTTTTAAATGTCCCCAGGATAATAAAGGGGAAAACCACCATCTATTCTATTCTATATTCTATTTTATTCTATTTGAATCTTTAAAAATTTAACCGCCATTGGCTCTGGGTGAGCAAGCGACTCAGACTCCTCCACCCCCCTTTAAAGGGGGGAAAGGGGAAAAATAGAACCCCTTCCGTTTTTTAGATTGTTTCCACGGGGATGTGGATCAACGTGAAATTCGGGCCCAAATCCCCGGTCCCGCCAGCTCCCCGGGCCCCGAGGCACAGTATGTTGGCGGGGTTTCCAAAGGTCCTCGGGGCCCTGCCCTCTTTAAAGGGTACTACAGAGGGAGCAGTCCTGATTCCGGAGTTCAGGTACTCATCAACACAGACCTCTGGAACCATCACGCCAGTCCCCCTCCTGCCCCCCGGCAGGTTAACCACTGGAAGGAGATGGGGGTCCACAAAAATCAGCACCTCCCCAGCCTAGTGTGCTGACCGGTTCCCCTTTCCCCTGGTTCTCCTTGAGTGCTTTAAGCCGGGGGACTGTTGCCCAAAGTCCGTCCCCCAAAAAAAACACGACGCAAAACCCTTTAAATCAATTCATTTTTTTTAGGGTTTTAAATACCCCGGAACAGTGTTTAAATTTAAATCCCCTGCCCAGGGGGGGGGGGGCGACTCTTGATTGTTGCCCTTTCCCTCCCCCCCTTCTCGGTTCGGGGCCCTCCTACCCCTTCTGAGAGGGGAAAAAGGGCTGGGCAGCTGGAATCCCTTTTTGTATACCTGGGTTGGCTCTTGCGCCCCGTAAAATTGTCATGTGACTGTTTCCGGTGGCGACAAAGGGCAGGAGATAAGGCACGGGAGAAGAGACTTCCCCAAAACCTGTTTTTAAATTTATATGCATGTACATTTGTATAATATATATGGACTTATTTTGTGCATACTACTTTTTTTCCCTCACGGAAAAACATGTAACTATCTAATCTTTCATGGGAAAAAGTAAACTGGGTTGATGCTACAATGGTGCTAACCGCTATAAAAATATAAATAGGGCCCCATTTGTAACCCGGAAATCCCCGGGGTGGGGTGTAGGAAAAATCACACAAGGTGACTCTCACCAAACCGTCCCATCGATGGGGAGTATTCTCCAAACCGCTATGAATCCTCCTCCCGGGGGGCAAAATCTGGCGCTACCCCCCCGACCTGAACTTGGGGGGTGTAGGGGGCTTTGAATCCTTGCCCCCCCTCTCCTGTGGGGTTACCCCCTCTCTGCTTTTTAAAACATTAATTTTAATTCGGATAAAAATTGCTAAATCCCTGTGTTTAACTCGTACTTAAATTTAAATAAAAAACACAAAAATAATTCGTCTAAACTTTGGGGGTTTTGGGAAAAGTCATGTGGGATAATAAGGAAGACCTACCATCTATTCTATTCTATATTCTATTTTATTCTATTTGAATTAAACACAATTAACAATTTGGTCTGAGAAAGGACTCGACTCCTCCACCCCCCTTAAAGGGGGAGGAGAAAAAAAAACCGTTTACGTTTTTGAGTTTTCACCGGGTGTGGGTCCTAAATTAAACCCCACCCCAGTCCCCCCAGCTCAACCCCACCGAGGGACAGTATGTTGGCGAATCGTACAACTGGTGGCCCCCGGGGCCCCCTGCCCTCTTAAGGATACTACAGGGGTAGCAGTCCTGTATTCCCTGGAGTTCTATACTCATCCAACACAGACCCTCTGGGACCCTCCGCCCCCTCCGGCCCTCCCGCCCGCAGGACCCGGGTTTGACCATGGGAAGGGGAAATGGGGGCCCACAAAACAGCCCCCCCCAGCCCGGGGGCTGCCGGTTCAACCATTCCTCCCCCTGGGTTTTCCTTGGCGCCTTTTCAGCCGTTGGGCTGTTGCCAAAATCCCGGGCCCAAAACAGCCAAAACAGGGGCCCAAACATACCTGAAATGCAAATTTTTTTTTTGGCTATTTAAATACAGAAAAGTGTTAAAATTTCATCCCCCCCGGGGGGGAGGGGGGTATTGATTTTTGGGGTTTCCCCCTCCCTCTGGGTTCCGGGGGAACCCCCCCTACCCCCTGGGGAAAGGGTCTGGCAAAGGGGGAAACACTTCTTTTATACCCGGGTTTGGGGGCCCGTCTACTAAAAAAAATTTTATGGCTGTTTTTTGGCAAGGCCCGGGGGTCAAAGGGACTGGGAAAAGACTTCCCCAGGGAAAACCCGTTTTGGGAAATTTATATGCATGTACATGTTGTGTATATATATATAATTTTGTGTGTGCATACTACTGTTTGTATCCATCGGGACACAACATGTAACTATCAATCTTTTTGGAACAATGTAATTTCAGGCCCAAAATGATGCTAAAAGGTGCTAACACCTATAATATATAAATAGGGGCCCCTTTTAACCCCCCGGACCAATCCCCGGGGTGGGGTGTGGAGTAATCACAAAGGTATCTCACCAAAACCGTATCCCCATGGGGGGGTAGGCATTCATAAACACCCGCTATAATCCCCTCCCGTTTTTGCGAAATCTGGTTCCACCCCCCCAACCTGCCCAACTCGGGGGGGGTGTGGTGGGCTCTAATCGCCTTCGCCCCCTCTCCTGTGGGGTTCCAAAACCCCCTGCTGCTTTGTGGAAATCATTAATTAAATCGGTATTTTAAAAACTAAAAAACTCGTGTTTAACATCGTACTTAATTTAAAAGGAAAACATGCAAAAAAATTCAGTCTAAACTTTGGGGGTTTTTTAAATGTCCCCCCTGTGGGATAATAAAAGGAAAACCTACCTATCTATTCTATTTTATATTCTATTTTATTCTATTTGAATCTAACACAATTGAACCCTTTTATTTTGGGGGAAGCGACTCAGACTCCTCCACCCCCCTTTAAAGGGGGAGGAGGAAAACTAAGCCCTTTCCCTTTTTTAGATTTTATCCACGGGGATGTGGATCAACGGAAGTTCGGGAACTCCCCCCGAGTCCCCCAGCTCACGGGCACGGGGTACAGTATGTTGCCGGAATGCATATGGTGGCCTGGGGCCCCCCTCTTGGGGTACTACAGAGGGAGCAGTCCTTTCCCCGAGT
The DNA here is from genome assembly GCA_036178185.1 of Liparis tanakae. Classification (NCBI taxonomy): domain Eukaryota; kingdom Metazoa; phylum Chordata; class Actinopteri; order Perciformes; family Liparidae; genus Liparis; species Liparis tanakae. The sequence continues at coordinate 7,947 of JAYMGU010000357.1, forward strand.
TCTGGGGGCTCATCCCAAAACAGACCCTCTGGAGACCTCCGTCCAGTCCCCCCTTCCCCCTCAGGACCGGTTCGACCACTGGAAGGAGATGGGCCCCTCCCCCAAAAACGCACCCCCCCACCTAGTGTGCTGACCGGGTTTCCCCTTCCCCCCCTGGTTCTCCTTGAGCTGCTTTTAAACCGTGCTGGGCTGTTTCCCGTCCGGGCCCAAACGCGAATGACACGACGCCGCATACCTGAAATGCACAATTCATTTTATTTATTTGGCTATTTAAATCAGGGAACAGTGTTAATTAACTCCCCCCCAGGGGGAGGGGGGGACTCATTGATTGTTGCCCCCCCCTCCCCCCTTTTGCGGGTTCCAAGGGGGAAACCCTCCTACCCCCTTCTGAGAGAAGGGGCTGGCAGAAACCCGGAATCACTTTATGTATCTCTGGGTTTTTGGCGGGTTTGGGGGTCACTAAAAATAAAAGTCATGTGACTGTTTCCATGGGACGACAAGGTCAGGGGGATCGGGCACTGAGGAAAGAGCTTCCCCCGGAAACCTGTTTTTAATTTTTCTGTACATGTTGTTATATATATATATGTATTTTTGTGTGATACTATTTTGTATCCATCACGGGGCACAACATGAACTATCTAATCTTTCATGGAACAATGTAATTTCAGGCCTTACTGATTACAATGGTGCTAAACGCTATAATATATAAAAGGGCCCCATTTGTGAACCCCAGGACCAATCCCCCCGGGTGGGGGGTGGGGGTAAACACCGGGGGACTCTCACCAAACCGCCCATCGGGGAGGTAGGCATTATAAACACACCGTTTGAATCGCTCCTCCCTTAAAAATGAATTGATCACCCCCAACCTGCCCAACTCGGCGGGGTGTAGGTGGGTCGATGCCTATGCCTCCTTCCTGTGGGATTCACAACCCCTCTGCTTTGTGGAAACTTAAATCGTACTAAAAAAATGCTAAATCACATGGTTTTTAAAATCGGTACTTGAAATTGAAGATCAACACATGCAAAATAATTCAGTCTAAACTTTGGGGATTTTTTAAAAGTCCCCCCCTTGGGACTAATAAAGGAAGACCTACCTATCTATTCTATTCTATATTCTATTTTATTCTTTTGAATCAAAAAACCAATTAACCGCCTTGGCTCTTTTAGAAAAGCGCCGAATCCCCCACCCCCTTTTAAAGGGGGGGAGGGAAACAAAACCCGTCCCTTTTTTTTAGATTGTATCCACGGAGATGTGGATCCGGAAGTTGGCCCCCCTCCCCCAGTCGCCAGCTCCCGGGCCGAGGGGTACAGGATGGGGAATCGACATACTGGTGGCCCCCCCTCCTCTTAAGGGTACTAAATACGTCCTGTATTCCTGCGAGTTCTAGGGGCTCATCCCCAAGACCCCCCTGGAGACCATCCCTCCCGTCCCGGCCCCCCCTGCACCCCCAGGAAAGGTTCAAAAAAAAAAAAAAAAAAAAAAAAAAAAAAAAAAAAAAAAAAAAAAAAAAAAAAAAAAAAAAAAAAATCTTAAAAAAAATTTTTTCATTAAAAAAAAAAGAATAAAAAAAAAAAAAAAAAAAAAAAAAAAAAAAAAAAAAAAAAAAAAAAAAAAAAAAAAAAAAAAAAAAAAAAAAAAAAAAAAAAAAAAAAAAAAAAAAAAAAAAAAAAAAAAAAAAAAAAAAAAAAAAAAAAAAAAAAAAAAAAAAAAAAAAAAAAAAAAAAAAAAAAAAAAAAAAAAAAAAAAAAAAAAAAAAAAAAAAAAAAAAAAAAAAAAAAAAAAAAAAAAAAAAAAAAAAAAAAAAAAAAAAAAAAAAAAAAAAAAAAAAAAAAAAAAAAAAAAAAAAAAAAAAAAAAAAAAAAAAAAAAAAAAAAAAAAAAAAAAAAAAAAAAAAAAAAAAAAAAAAAAAAAAAAAAAAAAAAAAAAAAAAAAAAAAAAAAAAAAAAAAAAAAAAAAAAAAAAAAAAAAAAAAAAAAAAAAAAAAAAAAAAAAAAAAAAAAAAAAAAAAAAAAAAAAAAAAAAAAAATGGAAAAAAAAAAAAAAAAAAAAAAAAAAAAAAAAAAAAAACCCCCCCCCCCCCCCCCCCCCCCCCCCCCCCCCCCCCCCCCCCCCCCCCCCCCCCCCCCCCCCCCCCCCCCCCCCCCCCCCCCCCCCCCCCCCCCCCCCCCCCCCCCCCCCCCCCCCCCCCCCCCCCCCCCCCCCCCCCCCCCCCCCCCCCCCCCCCCCCCCCCCCCCCCCCCCCCCCCCCCCCCCCCCCCCCCCCCCCCCCCCCCCCCCCCCCCCCCCCCCCCCCCCCCCCCCCCCCCCCCCCCCCCCCCCCCCCCCCCCCCCCCCCCCCCCCCCCCCCCCCCCCCCCCCCCCCCCCCCCCCCCCCCCCCCCCCCCCCCCCCCCCCCCCCCCCCCCCCCCCCCCCCCCCCCCCCCCCCCCCCCCCCCCCCCCCCCCCCCCCCCCCCCCCCCCCCCCCCCCCCCCCCCCCCCCCCCCCCCCCCCCCCCCCCCCCCCCCCCCCCCCCCCCCCCCCCCCCCCCCCCCCCCCCCCCCCCCCCCCCCCCCCCCCCCCCCCCCCCCCCCCCCCCCCCCCCCCCCCCCCCCCCCCCCCCCCCCCCCCCCCCCCCCCCCCCCCCCCCCCCCCCCCACCCCTCCCCCGGGGGGGACAAAACCCCATTCCCCCCCATGGTTCTCCCCGGCGCTTTTCAACCGGCTGGCTGTTGAAAAATCGGTCCCCCCACCAAAGCCGGAAAAGTTGGCATACCCAAATCACAAAATTTTTTATTTATTTGGCAAAATACAAAATTATAATTAAAAATTGCAGGGAAAAGAAAACCCTCATTTATTAATTCCTTTTTTTCCCCCCTTTTGGGTTTTAAACCTTACCCCTTTGGGGGGGTCTGGAGTCGGAACACTTTTTGAACTCCTTTACCCTTGGGCAAAGAAAATAAAGTCGTTTTTATGGGGGCACAAAATGGGATCAACTGAGGAAAAGAACTTCCCCCAGGAAAAACCGGAACAATTTCAGTAAAGTTGGGAAAAAATTATATGTCTTTGGGGCATACTACTGTTTTGTATCCATCAGGGACACAACTTAACATCCTAATCTTTCATGGAAAAAGTTTTCAGGCCAAAAGACTTGGGGCTCCCAAAATTTAAAAAATAGGGGCCCCCTTGTGGGCCCCAAAATCCCCATGGGGTTTTAGGGTTCAACGGTGACTTCCCAAACCTCCCATCGATGGGGAGCGACATAAACACATTATTATTTTTTCCCTTAAAGAAAATTAAATGTTACCCCCCAACCCCCCGGAGGGGGGGACTCTGAATCGCCTTCCCTCCCCCTTTTGGGGTTCAAACCCCTCCCCTTTTTGGGGGGAATCATTAATTTTATCGGTACTAAAATATGCAAATAATATATTTTCATTGAAAATAAGATAAACACAGAAAAAATTCAGAAACTTTGGGGATTTTGAAATGCCCATGTGGGACTAATAAAAGGAAACCATACTATTCTATTTATACATTTTATTCTAGAATCTAAATTTAATTGAACCGCTATTTTTTGGGGAAAACCCGGACCAATCCCCCATTAAAGGGGGAGGAGGAAAACCAGGTTGTTTTTAAACATCCCCGGGGTGGGATCAGCGAATTAAAAACCCCCCCGAGTCCCCCATAACCCCGGGCCGGGCTACTTTTTAAAAATTAATTGGTGGCCCCCGAGGCCTGCCTCTCTTGGATTCAGGTTTGGGGGGTCCTTATTTGGATTCTGGGGTACTCATCCCCCGACCCCCTTTGGAGATCACCCATGGCCCTTCAGTCAAACGGTTTTAGCCACTGGGGGGTACCAAAAAGACCTCCCACCCTTTCTGGGGTTCCCAAATTCCCCCCCATTTTTCCTTGACTGTTGAAGCCGTGCTCTGTTGAAAAGCCGGTCCCCACCCCTACCGGGGCAAGAACCCGAAACCTTCATTTTTTTTGGTTTAAAAACAGGGGAAAATGATAATTAACCCCACCCCTCGCCCCGGGGGGGAGGCTCATTGTTAGTTACCGTTCCCCTCCCCCCTTCTTGGTTCTGGGAAACCCTCCCCCTTCTGAGGGAAATCCCCAGACTCTGGGGGGAAACACTTCAATCCGGTTGGGCCCGTGGACTATGAAAATAAAGCGGCGTTTCCTGGTCCAAGGCGGGTGGGGCCCGAGGGAAAAACTTCCCCGGAAACCTGTTTGAACTTATAGCCCGATGGTTTAAAAAAGACAGGTGCAACTCGTTTTTTCCACGGGAAACATTAATATCTTTTTCAGGAACAATGTAATTCTCCCCCAAAGGGGGCTCAAAGTTAAACGCGTTTTCCCCCTTTTGGCCCCCGGGACCCTCCCATGGGGGGGGATAACCCCAAATACTTCACCAAACCGTCCCTCGTATAAGGGAAAAAAAGTCATGTCGTTTCCGGAAAGGGGCGAGTCGCTACCCCCCAAACCCGAACTTTGGGGGGGTGTTAGCTTGTGGGTTCCTTTCCTGGGGATCTACAAACCCCTCTGCTGCTTTTGCTGGAAATCATTAATTAAGAAATATCGGAGTACTAAAAATATGCTAAATCACACATCGTGTTTAACATACGGTACTTGAAATTGAAGATGCAACACATGCAAAATAATTCAGTCTAAACTTTGGGGATTTTGAAATGTCCCCACTGTGGGACTAATAAGGAAGACTACCTATCTATTCTATTCTATATTCTATTTTATTCTATTTGAATCTAAACACAATTGAACACGCTCGTGGCTCTGGGTCGAGAGCAAGCGACTCAGACTCTCCACCCCTTAAAGGCAGGAGGAGAAACTAAGAACCCGCTCATTCACGTTTTTGAGATCTGGCCATCCACCGGAGAGGGATCAATGTGGATCAACGTGAAGTTCCCTCTGAGTCACCCGAGTCCCGCCAGCTCAACAGCTCATCCGACACGAGGCTACAGTATGTTGATCGAATCGTGCATACATACTGGTGGGCCGGGGCCCACTGCCTCTTAAGGATACTACAGAGGTAGCAGTCCTGTATTCCTGCGTAGTTCTAGGTACTCATCCAACACAGACCCTCTGGAGACCATCACGCCCAGTCACGGCCCCTCCTGCACCGTCAGGACACGGTTCAGACCACTGGAAGGAGACTGGGCCTCCACAAAGTCAGCACACTCCCAGCCTAGTGTGCTGACCAGTTCAACCATTCCTCCCCATGGTTCCTTGAGCTGCTTTGCAAGCCGTGCTGGACTGTTGCCAAGAGTCGGTCCCAAAGCAGCGAATGACGGATGTCACAAGCATACCTGAAATGCACAATTCATTTTATTTATTTGGCTATTTTAATACAGGAACAGTGTATAATTAATACCCCCTGCCCAGGGAGAGGGGGCTCATTGATTAGTTAGCCGTTCCCTCCTCCCCTCTGCTTGGGTTCACAGGAACCTCCCTACCCTTCTGAGAGGAGAAGGGGTCTGGCAGACTGCTGGAGATCACTTCTATGTATACTCTGGTTCGGCGCTCTGTGACGTCACTAGCGAAATAAATGTCATGTGACTGTTTCCATGGTGACGACAAGGTCAGGGAGATCGAAGGCACTGAGGAAAGAGACTTCCCCCAGGAAACCTGTTTGAACTTTATATGCATGTACATGTTGTGTATATATATATATGTACTCATGTGTGTGCATACTACTGTTTGTATCCATCACGGGACACAACATGTAACTATCTAATCTTTCATGGAACAATGTAATTCTCAGGCCAAGTTACTGATGCTACAATGGTGCTAACACGCTATATATATATAAATAGGGCCCCATTTGTGAACCCCACGGGACCAATCCCCCGGGATGGGGTGTAGGAGTAATCACACAAGGTGACTCTCACCAAACCGTCCCATCCCGATGGGAGGTAGGCGATTCATAAACACACCCGTCTATGAATCGCTCCTCCCGTAGGCGAAGTCTGAGTCGCTACCCCCGCCAGACCTGCCCAACTCGGGGTGTAGGTGGGCTCTGAATCGCCTATCGCCCTCCTCCTGTGGGATTCACAAACCCTCTGCTGCTTTGCTGGAAATCATTAATTAAGTATCGGTACTAAAAATATGCTAAATCACATCGTGTTTAACATACGGTACTTGAAATTGAAGATGCAACACATGCAAAATAATTCAGTCTAAACTTTGGGGATTTTGAAATGTCCCCACTGTGGACTAATAAAGGAAGACCTACCTATCTATTCTATTCTATATTCTATTTTATTCTATTTGAATCTAAACACAATTGAACCGCTCATTGGCTCTGGGTCGAGAGCAAGCGACTCAGACTCCTCCACCCCTTAAAGGGCAGGAGGAGAAACTAAGAACCCGTTCACGTTTTTTGAGATTCGTCATCCACCGGAGATGTGGATCAACGTGAAGTTCGGCCAACTCCACCCGGTCCGCCAGCTCAACCGGACACGAGGCTACAGTATGTTGACGGGAATCGTACATACTGGTGGCCCTCGGGCCCCACTGCCTCTTAAGGATACTACAGAGGTAGCAGTCCTGTATTCCTGCGAGTTCTAGGGTACTCATCCAACACAGACCCTCTGGAGACCATCACGTCCAGTCATGGCCCCTCCTGCACCGTCAGGACACGGTTCAGACCACTGGAAGGAGACTGGGCCGCTCCACAAAGTCAGCACACTCCCCAGCCTAGTGTGCTGACCGGTTCAGCCATTCCTCCCCATGGTTCTCCTTGAGCTGCTTTGCAAGCCGTGCTGGACTGTTGCCAAGAGTCCGGTCCCAAAGCAGCCGAATGACACGGACGTCACAAGCATACCTGAAATGCACAATTCATTTTATTTATTTGGCTATTTAAATACAGGGACAGTGTATAATTAACATATAGCACCAAGCCTAACACTATTCTAATATGCACCTGTGTTTCTGAATTTACCAATACATTTGACAAAAATGTGTTTCTTTTCCTTTGCATTCATTAGTTACATTTTCAAGGAGGCTGTTTCAAAACCGCTTTACTCACTTTTTGGGTCAGGATCAGTCGAAACAACTGTCGCTGTGGCAGGTCCAGCTGGTTCCGGACAGTCTGACTCGTCCACAGGTATTGTGTGGAGCACACAGTGCACTTGAGTGCCTCTGACACCATCAGGGGGGATACCTGTCGACGTCCAGGACCTTCTTAGACCTCTTGTGGACACGGAGCCCGTCAGCTGCTTCCCCACAAACTGGGCAGAACACCGTCACCTTCCACAGTCGGTAGGGCATCCACACCATCAGCGGGTGTGTAAAAAAGCAGTCGAGTGTTGAGTCATTGGAGTCTGATGAGTCTGATGGTAGATGAGGGCCGGACCAGGGGCTCATACCACAGCTTCAAATCGGTCCGCAGTTTGCGGAGGGAAGAGGGTGTTGGCTCTGGTCCTGCACAGGGAGGGTCTTTCATCTCCGACGGCAACCAGAATGAAGATGCAGCCCCAGCAGCGGCTAGCTGAACTCCTCCAGGCTCACCCTGTAAAGAAAACGACAACCACGATAATTACGTCTATGCAAAATAAAGGCAACACAAAATGTGACTTATAATAAAAGCAAGACCAATACAGAAAGCTGCATAGTACTCACAGCATCTTCTGCAATGCCATAGTTCCCAGTATGCACGGCTGGGTGTCCTCACAGAGGACAAGGAAAGGAGGAGGAGGAGAAGGGCTGGGGGTCCTCCTAGCCACTAAATGTGGCTTTAGTGAGGCCGACTTTGACCCACCAAAGCCTGATTTACAAAACTGAAAGAAGAATCAGAGTGAAATTGAAGATGCAACACATACAAAAATAATTCAGTCCAAACTTTGGGGATTTTGAAATGTCCCCACTGTGGGACTAATAAAGGAATACCTACCTCATACCCTGCAAACTCATGAGGGTGAAAAAAGGTGACAAGGAGGGGGCGGGGGGTGACCTTCGCTAAGAATAAGTCAATGACAACCAACCCTTTTAATAAGAATATAATAGATAGATGTATATATATAGTATTAATAGAATAGTTACAACACCTTGAAAGGTGATGGTGAACCAGGTAAGATGGCCGCTACACCTTGAAATATTCAGTAATATTTATTTAGCATGGCCGGAGGAACACGAACACACACACACACACACACACACACACACACACACACACACACACACACACAATGACACAAATAGCCGTTGTTTCCATCTGACAGATACAAAACTACCACGATAACACTAGTATCGTATTTATGGTACAATGTCTCTTTATGGTATTGTATCAGTATCATGATATTTATGGCAGGTATGGTATAGAAGACCATGACAACCAGGTAGAGGCAGAACAGACTCAGGAACAGACTCAGGGACAGACTCAGGGACCAGACTTAGGGAACAGACTCAGGGAACAGACTCAGGAACAGACTCAGGAACAGACTCAAGGCTCAGCAGAGCACAAGACTTCAAGACTTGTTCACACTATTTCTATTTCTAATCTAATCTATTTCTATTTCTAATCTAATCTACTTCTATTTCTATTTCTAATCTAACCTAATCTAATCTATTTCTATTTCTAATCAATTTCAATTTCTTATCTAATCTATTTCAATTTCTTATCTAATCTATTTCTATTTCTAATCTAATCTATTTCTATTCCTATTGCTAATCGAAAGACTAGTGAACCGCCCAATAGGTCGGGGTCAGGGTGCAGGCGGCTCAACTCCTCCACCACCTTAAAGGGGAGGGGGAGAAACTAATGACCCGCAGACTTTTCGTCAAACGCGTCATCCACCAGAGATGTGGATCGACATGAAGCAGTGCGCCCACTCCACCGAGTCCCGCCAGCTCAACCCGGACACGAGGCTACAGTATGTTGACGGGAATCGTACATACTGGTGGCCCTCGGGGGCCCACTGCCTCTCTTAAGGATACTACAGAGATACCAGTCCTGTATTCCTGCTAGTTCTAGGGTACTCATCCAACACAGACCCTCTGGAGACCATCACGTCCAGTCCAGTCCCGGACCCTCCTGCACCATCAGGACACTGTTCAGTATCTGGCCGACCTCATTGCCGATGGAGGTCACCCAGGGACCTCCATCGGAGGGAGAAGGGGAATCGTCCTGATGTGCACGCACACGCCGAGCTCTACGGCGCGCAACAGACGTAGAGACAGAATGACATTTTTTAATGACGTGCTGCTGTAGAGACGATCAACAGCAGGAGGAACACAAGTGGCATTATGCATTGTTGATTTTTTTCACGCATGCGTAACAGTTATGTGCACCACTGCATACATGGCTCGAGCCAGAGGTTCACGACACCTGATCATTCATAACTGGGTATTTACGACACTGAAGTAAATGTAAATACGTGAAGGAGCGCTACAAGGAAAAAACTACATAGTGCGCCTTTAACATGACACTTCTTGTTAGACATTATATACATCGGTAAGGGAAAGTAGATTTATTACACAATCTGAATGTATAATACAAGCAGATGAAGGAGGAGCAGGGCTGCTAATCCTTGACTTCAGTACTTACTGTATATGACAGCTACACTTTGCAGAGAAACATTTTATATTTTCCACAACTACGTGTTACTTTTATAAAACATAAAGCATTTTAAAGAGTGAACAATGATACCCAACAATACATAGGACGTGTTAAATTGCTTTCAACTGCACAGCATGCTACATTTAAATACAGCTCACATGTTTATGAATCAGTATCAATAATCCAAAAGTGTAAAATATGATATTGAATTTTGAAATGAGTCAATCTGAGTGATACATACTTCTTTTATAGTTATCGTATTGCTAATACGTCTGAAACAGTAAAGACACTCAAGTAAATTGTACAAGATAATACAAGCTAGCTAAATTGAATTAGCTCTTAAACTTTACTGAAACATCATTTATCTAGTCTGTAAATTGTTCACTCATATATTTGATTAATACAGTAAAGACAATCAGGATTAAACAACTATATGAAGTGAACAATTCATAGACTAGAGGAAATATGCTTAAGCAAAGTTTAAGAGCTAATGCAATCTAGCTAGCTTGTAATGTCTTTTAAACCGTACTTTAGCTAGCAACTCGGCGCGTGTTTAACTTGGACTCTCGGTGAAAACACAAGTGTACAACTAGCTAATAAGCAGTTTGAGTTCTTACCCTATTGTTCACTGGGTGCTTGTTGAGTTGCTTTTGGTCCAGAGAAAACTCCGTGTTCACTGGTGAAAGGCAGTTGAGCGAGTGAGTTAGAGGAGTCTCTGACCGGACCGTTCTATGAGGAACCCAGAACCTTCTATTTCGAACTTCACATGTTCGCTGGACCACGCCCCTTGCAGTGATGTCACCTGACCGCGCGGATATGTTTATCACTTATTTTTAAACTGGTAAATGTTTGTATTATTTGATCATGCATGGATTGTAACATTCATTTCAATCACAACCACAGCACTGTGTTCACATTTTTTTTAAGTAAAAATATACACTTTTAGTGTCAGAAATATGTCCAGAAAACATGAATGAGTACATCGTTCCTCCTATGAGCAAACTTAAAATTAAACAGCAAGCATCTGTACACTAAAATATTTCCAGATATAGTCAAGATATTTTATATTTTCATTTTCATCTCCACATTGGACTCGTCCAATGCATCATAATGAATACAACATGTAGCGACCCTGGGCCAGAGCGCTACGAGACATTGTCTCGCTTATTTGTTTATTCGGGTACAGTAGAGGCGACTGTGGGCCGTAGCCTCCGCTAGACAGGGAACACCTTTCGACATTATACTCCCAAGTAACACAAACAACAACATCCCCCTTAGCTCGCTCAGCCAATCACAAGACACTTCATATACAATAAATATTCTCACTTTTTGATTCAATTTGACTCAAAGGCATTAATGTCAACTATTGATACTGTTGATATGAATAACATGGAGAAACGGCCAGTATAAAATATAAGGGAAACTGGGAATTTAATTAATTAATACCAGTATTATAATTTGTACAACACTGCAGGGGCTTATTTCAAAATGTAATAGAGATCTTACTAAAAGGCACCGATTACATCATAATCAAAATCATAATCAGAAACTTGTTATTGCCATGTATATTTATACATACAATGAACGTGTCATGGTGTCCATATTAAGAACCATATTGAAAATATCTACAAGGTACATTTGTTTTTACTTTGCAATAAACAAAGATGCATAGTACTCACAGCATCTTCTGCAATGCCATAGTTCCCAGTAGGGCAGGTGGATTCATTTTTAAACATGTTTAATACCAAGAACATAATAATCTCAACTCAATTGCAAACAACGAAAATGTCAGTTTTCCATTTCATCTTAACCATCCATTTCTCTTTGTTAAACGTGTGTATTTACCAGCTTGTCCTCACTCCTACCCCAGGTCAGTGGGGTAAAGTCTTCCTGAGGTCCACTATGAGGACCGGGACCAGCTTCAAATCTCATCCAAATGAAGGACAGACTACATGGTGAGTTTGGTCTCAAGGGTCCACAGAGGAGGACTTTGCCACGAGAGAAACACCAAAGCGGTTCACATTCCTTTTCCCCGTAAGTCTCAGTGTGCAGACAGATGGCGTCTGGTCAGAAGGTGTGCCAGCGCTCTGCCTACGACACGGCAGGGATGAAATACTGCAGCGACACATCTTCATGCAGCAGAATCAGGTGGACAACCCTCTCATGGACGATGTCTGGGGTCCAGATCAAAACAGGATTTAACCAGTGATGGAACATGCCGTCAGATACTTCAAGTCAAACAAACAAAACCATCTATTAATGTACATATCTCCCAGCTACAGCAAACTTCATTCTGGAGTTTAATTTGATAAAGGCATTTTAGATCTCATGGTAGAAATTTGGATCCTACAAAGAAATCAGAACCTGCAGTTGGTAAATACAAAAAAGATTTGTTCCACTCAGCTCATGTTAATCCAGTTCACTGATCATAAGACAATATATTTCCCTTCTTTTTTCAGTGCTGAGGGTATGATGACCATATGAATAGAATTGGCTGGAGGAGGGACTTACTGCACATGGCCTTGCTGGGGTTGACCTGCTGTCCCATGAGGAACTGCTGCAGCTTCCTGATGTCCACCCGGGCCTGGACCATGGCCTCTGGGTCCCTGCTGTGAGAAGGACCACCATCCTGGGAGGCCATCACCTGGAGGGAGGAGGGAGGAGGAGGAGGGACAAGGGACGAGACGAGAGACAGAATGTGTCCCCATCCTTTGTGATAAGAGGTCCCTCTGCGACACCCCCATTGGAAACTCTGAGAACTCCAAAATGTCCAATCAAACAGAATCGAAACCGCATCTGAGGTTATAAATGAAGTTCATCTATGCCGCCGTGTTGTTATCGTTGGAAAAACTTGTCGTTGATCTTATAGTTCATGTGGACGTTTATGCCGAATTTAAATAAGTGGACAAAAAGGAAAACTAGATGCTTGAATACAATATGACGATTGACAATGAGGACATTAAAACCTCTTTGCCCATATTCCCTGTGAACGAGCACCGTTCTCATGGAGCATTGACAACAAACGGATAGCAGACGCGTTCATGGCTAAGAAGCAACAAACCAACTTAAACGTGATTATAATGTCTAATTTATTATATGTAGACCTACTTTTATAAATGCAAGACTTGCAATCAACGTTATGGTACTAATCTGAGTTGAGGCTGCTCTTATTCAATTCAATTCAATTCAGTATTTGAGTTTCACAAATTACAAATTTGTCTCAGAGTGCTTTACAATCTACATAGACATCCCTGACCCAAAACCTAAAACTCCCAAATAACCCTTCAGGGGGAAAAAAAGAGGGAAGAAACCTTCAGGAGAGCAACAGAGGAGGATCCCTCTCCAGGATGGACAGATGCAATAGATGTCATCATCTGGTCATCATCATCGGTCTCCACGTTTTCAGGGTGACCAGTCTTTTGCAGGTATTTTTCATTAATCAGAGTATTGGACCAAATAAAACACACGTTGTGCATGAAGAGTCAGGGCGACGCTCACCTTCATCCTCAGGGAACCATGAACGCCAGACCCAACGTCAACATGAAACCATCTGCAGTAAAGCCAGTGGGGTTCATGAACGTCTGCGACACACAAACAGCTGACAGGAAGCTCGTTTTACCCCACGGAGGGTTCCCCAGGTCCTAAAGTGAGTGGTGACGGAAACCAGATCCGTCTCGATCTTCAGGTTCATCTCTCCACTCAGGTCGGCTTCCATAACCTGAGACACACAGAGATAGACAGAGAGAGATGGATGTTCAGACGGGCAGAAAGACAGACAGACTGGCCGACAGAGACAAGCATTTAATTTTAAACTCATGTGGATCTGGGTTTTGCTTCAACGAACCAAATCTGGACTTGAGAGACGGAGGATCGTGATCCTACCAGGAAGTTGGAGAGGTTCTTCATTCTGTCACAACGTTCTTCATCGTCTTCAGAGGAGGCAGGTAGACGCTGACCTGCAGGGACGGACGGAAAACGGGTCACGCGTCCTGCGTCGATCGAAGCGAACGCCGCCAGAAACGTCACTTACATGGAAGTCTGGCATGCTGGGTTCTTTGAACGTGCCAGAGCCTCCGGGGACGAAGTCCACCGATGTCGGTGATGACCAGACTGGTGCTGGACATGGTGGGCTGGACGGGACATTGCTCCCTTAGCTCTCAGACGGATAAAGCTCAACACTTGATGCAGTTCCCTTTAACCCTTCAGGAGATTTACCTTTGTCCAGCTAAACCTTTAAACAAGTTAAATAACCAACCTTTTCTTTCAGGCAATCATTTGTTTGTTGAATTAAATAAACGTATGTCTGGAGCCCTGGAGCATACTTTTCCCCCAGGATGCTTTGCAATCGACCTCCTCCGTGCTCATTTCTACGGTCTCACCAGCTCGGCGGCAATGGTGAGGCAGGGACAGTGCTTGGTCAGCTTCACTTTGACGGCCTTGGCGCTCTGGACCGTCTTCAGGGCTTTCAGGACACCTCCAGATGCATCTCGTTGTCCTCACAGGACACGCCCTCCACCTGTTACTCATCGAAAACATTGGCCTGCAGGGAGGACGGACACACTCAGGAACAGCTTTACACATGTGAGGCCGCGCTGCCTTCTGTGCCACATTTCACCCTTAATTCAACATCTAAAGCTGCCGGCGGGACTCGAACAGACAGCTTCACTGACGGAGGAAGAGAAGGACCCTAACCTGAGAAAGCTCAACCACATGCCGACGCCCCCGTTGGCCACTTAACCGGACAGGACGAAGAACATGTTGTCCGGAGTCAGTCGCAGGACGCACACCTTGGTCAGCTTTGAGATGGTGGTGATGTCTCCTGGAGACACAGGTAACAATCAGCTGCTCTTCGTCTTTCCACCAGGAACACACAGCTTCTTATTCTATCGCACCTCCTAGAGTCACTTCCATTGTTGACCTGGGAGATCAGGTGATGCTCCGACCACAAACTAACCACTGTGAAATCTGAAGAAAAGCTTTGATTAAACTCGTTAAAAAACTAACACAAACACAGTTTTCACAAACCAGTGCTGTGAATAATGAATATCTTCACACATTATTGTTCTAAAACAATGTTCAATCTTAAAATCTCTTGTTTTCAGTTTGAGTTTGAATACTATTTGAGAAACTCAAGAATTATATATCACATTTGAATACATTTCATATTATATTATATTTCATTATACTACTATTATATCATATTGTAATATACAATATTACATCAAATGATGCTATATTATATCATAGGATATTATATTATAATATATTACATTATAATATATTATATCATTAAATTATAATATAACATTTTATAATATATTAGATTACATTATATCATATTATAAAATGTTATATTATATCATATAAAACTATTGCATATCACACCACATTATCATACGTTTCATATTATAATAAAATACACTATTACTTCTCTCATAATAGAGAACTTTGCTATATTTCAAAAAGATCTGCAATGATTGACAAAGTAATCGATTAGAGCAACTATTGTAATAATTAATAATCAGCTGTGGCCTGTGTTCCCAGCAGAGGAGCAGCACCTGTGGACTCCTGAGTTCACGCAGTAAACCACATCTCGATCCATCTTCACAGAATAATAATAAACTATGTCAGACCGTATTAGAGCTCAACAGAAGACGGAGCGACTTGTCATAACAACTCAACCTCATAGCGAGTTTCCTGGCGGAAGTCTGCTGAGATCCCGGTTGGCGCTAGAAGAAGCTCACACGACTTACGGGTGAAACGGTTGAGACACGCGACGTCGAGGATTCTCCGCCGGCTTCATGTTGACTCGTGGCGGGTCCTGGTGACTGGGAGTCACTGAGGCGCGGACTTCTTCTGGCAGGGCTTCGCGGAGCGTTGTTCAGCGCTGTGCGTTTGTTTGGTCCCGTCCGTCAGAGGTCCGACGGAAGCAGCCAGCATCGTTTGTTTGGTCCGTCCGTGTCAGAGGTCCGACGGAAGCAGCCAGCATCGTTTGTTTGGTCCGTCCGTGTCAGAGGTCCGACGGAAGCAGCCAGCATCGTTTGTTTGGTCCGTCCGTGTCAGAGATCCGACGGAAGCAACGGCCAGCATCGTTTGTTTGGTCCGTCCGTGTCAGAGGTCCGACGGAAGCAGCGGCCAGCACTAACATTTCCGGTGGATATTAACAAGCTGTCAGCAGGGGAAAAATACGTACATCATTATATTTACCTCTTGGCTCTGGCCAAACAAACACAAGTGTTGATTATACAAATGTCCACTGCAACCACCTACAGAGTTCACAATGATGAGGTGTAAGACACTGGTATCTATTACATAGAAGTAATCATTTTAGTAACGGCAGACCACTAGACCACTGGAACTCAATACTAAACAGGGATCCTACTAGCCCCATCTAACTTGTCTTGTTCCTCTCCTCTACTATCTTTTGGTTTAGTTCTTCATATGTGTGTGTAAGAGATAGAGAGAGAACACTAACTCAGAGGAGGTGCTGGATACCTTCTCTGAGGCTGTAATGTTTGAAGAATTGTCAGAGTCTCCTGGACAGGATTGTGAGCTGATTCCCATTTTAATACAAATAAATGTTAAAAACAAACTACTGTGTCCTGTAATAGCTGACGTCATGCAAGCAGCAAAAACTATTTCAATGTATTAGCTGTGGTTCAAATGTTCACCTCTTGTGGGGATTCTTGTATGCTTCAAACTGCGAAAATGTCAAGGGTGCAAGTGACCTGTGATGTGACGGCAGTGATCTTTAAGATTACACTTTTTACACATTATCTACACATTATCTACATCGGTAAGGGAAAGTAGATTTATTACACAATCTGAATGTATAATAATAGGGGATGAAGGAGGAGCAGGGCTGCTGACCCTTGACTTCAGTACTTACTGTATATGACAGCTACACTTTGCAGAGAAACATTTTACATTTTCCACAACTACTCGATACTTTTATAAAACAAAAAGCATTTTAAAGAGTGAACAATGATACCCAACAATACATAGGACGTGATGAATTGCTTTCAACTGCACAGCATGCTACATTTAAATACAGCTCATATTTTTATGAATCAGTATCAATAATCCAACAGCGTACAATATGATATTGAACTTTGAGTCAATCTGCGTGATACATACTTATTTTTATAGTTATTGTATTGCTAATACGTCTGAACCAGTAAAGACACTCAGGTCCAGACTCAGAAAGTGGCTAGCTAAAAAGTAAAGTGTACAAGTGTACAATCAAGCTAGCTAAATTGAATTAGCTTAAACTTCACTGAAGCATCATTTATCTAGTCTGTAAATTGTTCACTCATATATTTTTTAATACAGTAAAGACAATCACAGAATAGAGGAAATATGCTTAAGTAATGTTGAAGTGATAATGCAATCTAGCTAGCTTGTAATATCTTTTAACCCGTGACTTTAGCTAGCGACTTGGCGTGTTTAACTTGGACTCTCGGTGAAACACAAGCGTACAACTAGCTAATAAGCAGTTTGAGTGAAGGTTCCAGTTATTGCGAGGTACTAGGATTAGAGCTGCCAACTTTTCAAAAACCTGGAGTGAGATTTTGTCGGGGTGACCAAAATGTTGACTTGACGCAGCCACGCGCGGTGGTGGCTCAAATATCAGGAAATTTGAATTCATTTGGCGTTGTACCCATGTTGTACCTGCATTCTGGTCTGGCAAAGGTCTTTTACGAGGCATCTTTGCTACCTTAAAGAATTAAAATGTTTTTAATAACTCTACTCTCATTTACAAAAACATGTCTAATTCTATTGCAAAAATGTCCTGTCTTAATGTTAAATTATTTAGAATACATCTTACTTGTTCAAAGTATTGTTTTGAAAAGATTTGAGAGGGTCCTTTTCCTAGGCCTGCAAATAAAAAGATAAATGCTATGTGGGCAGCGAATAATAAACAATTCTATGATGTTTTGAGCATGCAGTATACCGAGAGGTTAACAAGGTGCTCTCCTGCTTGTTATGACAGCTGAGTTTACATCAACACACACAATCACAACACATTATTTATTTAAAGATGTAAAGTTTAGGAGAGTGAGTACTTAGTTGAACCACATGTCATTAACAGCTCTCAGGTTCTAAAGACAGGTAAGAGTGACTGATGCTTTATTTTCATTGATTGCTGGATGAAATCGTACCCAGATACAACAGATAGGTTTTTTTCTGATTGGCTATTGTGTAGCCCAGCTCTTCTTTTTGATTGGCTGATAAGTGGCACCGCGCAGCAGACCTCCAGGGGAGCGTTTGATTTCTCCACCGTGAGGTCAGCGCGGCCAGTTCATGTTGGCGCTGCGGCACATTAAAACATTAAATAGCCGAGAGGTTTTTCAGCGTGATAAATACGATGTGTGGCGGGAGTGCGTGACTTAAGACCGAAATGCGTGACTGTCACTCTCAATGTGTGACACTTAAGAGCCCTGCCCTACCGTAGTCTCTGCTCGCTGTGTCTGTTTGAAAAAATCTTCTTCTGCTGCTAACTTCGGGACTCTTTGGGGTAAATAGGATGTGTATGCAGCGAACAGGTTTACAGATGCGCTCCTTAGCGCCATCTATCGTCGCGGAGTTTGAAAAGGAGCTTCGGCCCAAATCAGAATTTCTTTTGCCGTGAGTTGTGTGGCGTGAGAGCGTGTAAAAACATGCAAAAGCGTGTGTCACACGGCGAAACCGTGAGAGTTGGCAGCTCTGTAGGAGGTCGCAAATTTTAAGCTCTACTGCTGGAATGTAATTTAATCCTACAATACTTATCACAATTTGCCCAGAGTCACGCAACACGTGTATAAGAGTACCTTGAACTGAAATGTCAGGAACAAATGTTAAAGAAAAGACAAGGAAAGACAGAAGGAAAGCGCAACAAGACGGCAAACATTTGGAGGCTGAGGAAGCTAGCAATATACAGGTAGACAGTATGGCTAACGAGCGTGACCCTGACAAAGCAGATGACGAAATATTAGATCCAGCCGAACAACGGATCTCTGATGTGGAGGACGACGGAGAGAGGGCGAGTGTAATCACTGGCACCGGCAACTCACTGGCAAGTGCCGCGCGGTGCCGACAACTCACTGGCAACTCACTGGAAAGTCTGTGGCAAGTGCCCCTCGGTGCCAGTACTCAGCGACAATTTAGCGACAATAGAAGCTGTGGGTGGAACAGCCATTGTTGTTACGACAGATCAGCTGCCGTTATTCAGTTTTATGATCATAGAATGGAGGAGCTGCAGGTTTTTTCTTCATTGCCTAAGTGTACAACTAAATAGATAATTTATTTTTGTAGACTTACTTACAATATGCAATAAGATATTGCTGTGCAATACTGCTTTACTATATTGAATATTGTTTTGCTACTACGTTTCACTTATATACCATGATATGTATAATGTACCCGCCTTTCTTTAATAGCAAATATATATATATATGTATAATTAATTTTTTTAACCATGTCATACTGTTATACCTCCATGAAATTCTACTTTGAGGAGATGCCACTATTAGTCTAAAGTTTAAGCATTGGCACTCAGTGACACTTGTAAGTAGGTGCGCAGCTACTCAGTGGCACGCAGTTGCCAGCACTTGCCAGCAGATGCCAGCTAGTCAAAAAGTGCCACTGCTAGTCAAAAAGTACTACAGCTAGTCAAAAAGTGCCAGCGGACGGAGGGTCAGCAAGCGCGTCTCATGCATGTCTCGCAGTGACGAGTCTCCGACGACTCAGTAGCAAGCTCCATTAAAGTGCCCGGACAGCGGAAGTAATCACTTTTATGATCAGAATGGAGGAGCTGCAGTTTAGCTAGATAGATAGATAGATAGATAAAATAGCTAGCTAGATACACAGATGGACATATATATATATATATATATATATATATATATATATATATATATATATCTAATTATATATATATATATATAATTAGTGTCTTTTTGTAGACACTTACTTACAATATATGTGTTTACAAAAACACTAATTATATATATATATATATATATATCCATCTGTATATATATAGCTATTTTAGCTATCTACCATCTGTGTATCTAGCTAGCTATTTTAGGACTACATGATGATGATGTGAAGTAGTCAGAGGGCTAAGACAAGCAGAGTCACAACAGAACAGGTTACATGTTGATGATGATTTAGTTTATTCCGATCAGCAAAATATACAACAATCATAATTCAACAAAAGAAGAAAGTGGCTGACCGAAAGGGTCGGGGCTGAAAGCGAACGAGCTTATAAGGGCCCTAACCTATGATTTCTCGAAAAAACTTATTTCAAAGAATCATATATATATATATATATATATATATATATATATATACACACACATACATACATATACATACACACATATACATACACATACATACATATACGCACACATATATAGTATATACATATACACACAAATAC
>JAYMGU010000358.1:0-28184 GCA_036178185.1 Liparis tanakae
CTGTATTCCTGCGAGATCTAGGGTACTCATCCAACACAGACCCTCTGGAGACCATCACGTCCAGTCACGGCCCCTCCTGCACCGTCAGGACACGGTTCAGACCACTGGAAGGAGACTGGGCCGCTCCACAAAGTCAGCACACTCCCCAGCCTAGTGTGCTGACCAGTTCAACCATTCTCCCCATGGTTCTCCTTGAGCTGCTTGCAAGCCGTGCTGGACTGTTGCCAAGAGTCCGGTCCCAAGCAGCCGAATGACACGGACGTCACAAGCATACCTGAAATGCACAATTCATTTTATTTATTTGGCTATTTAAATACAGGAACAGTGTATAATTAACATACCCCTCGCCCAGGGAGAGAGGGGGCGACTCATTGATTCGGATTCGCATTCCCTCCTCCCTTCTCTGGTTCACAGGGAACCCTCCCTACCCCTTCTGAGAGGAGAAGGGTCTGGCGGACTGCTGGAGATCACTTCTATGTATACTCTGGTTCGCGCTCTGTGACGTCACTAGCGAAATAAATGTCATGTGACTGTTTCCATGGTGACGACAAGGTCAGGGAGATCGAAGGCACTGAGGAGAAGAGACTTCCCCCAGGAAACCTGTTTAAACTTTATATGCACGTACATGTTGTGTATATATATATATATATGTACTTATGTGTGTGCATACTACTGTTTGTATCCATCACGGGACACAACATGTAACTATCTAATCTTTCATGGAACAATGTAATTCTCAGGCCAAGTTACTGATGCTACAATGGTGCTAACACGCTATATATATAAATAGGGCCCATTTGTAGAACCCCACAGGACCAATCCCCGGGATGGGGTGTAGGAGTAATCACACAAGGTGACTCTCACCAAACCGTCCCATCCCGATGGGAGGTAGGCGATTCATAAACACACCCGTCTATGAATCGCTCCTCCCGTAGGCAAGAGTCTGAGTCGTCTACCCCGCCAGACCTGCCCAACCCGGCGGGGTGTAGGTGGGCTCTGAATCGCCTATCGCCCTCCTCTCCTGTGGGATTCACAAACCCTGCTGCTGCTTTGCTGGAAATCATTAATTAAGTATCGGTACTAAAAATATGCTAAATCACATCGTGTTTAACATCACAGTACTTGAAATTGAAGATGCAACACATGCAAAATAATTCAGTCTAAACTTTGGGGATTTTGAAATGTCCCCACTGTGGGACTAATAAAGGGAAGACCTACCTATCTATTCTATATTCTATTCTATATTCTATTTTATTCTATTTGAATCTAAACACAATTGAACCGCTCATTGGCTCTGGGTCGGAGCAAGCGACTCAGACTCCTCCCCCCCTTAAGGGGCAGGAGGAGAAACTAAGAACCGTTCACGTTTTTTTGAGATTAAGTCATCCACGGAGATGTGGATCAACGTGATTCGCCAAACCCACCCAGTCCCGCCAGCTCAACCCGGACACGAGGCTACAGTATGTTGACGTGAGATGGGAATGGTACATACTGGTGGCCTCGGGGCCCACTGCCTCTCTTAAGGATACTACAGAGGTAGCAGTCTGTATTCCTGCGAGATCTAGGGTACTCATCCAAACACAGACCCTCTGGAGACCATCACGTCCAGTCACGGCCCTCCTGCACCGTCAGGACACGGTTCAGACCACTGGGAAGAGACTGGGCCGCTCCACAAAGTCAGCACACTCCCCAGCCTAGTGTGCTGGCCGGTTCAGCCATTCCTCCCCATGGTTCTCCTTGAGCTGCTTTGCAAGCTGTGCTGGACTGTTGCCAGAGTCCGGTCCCTAAAGCAGCCGAATGACACGGACGTCCAAGCACACCTGAAATGCACAATTCATTTTATTTATTTGGCTATTTAAATACAGGAACAGTGTATAATTAACATACCCCTCGCCCAGGGAGAGGGGGCGACTCATTGATTGATTCGCTCTGCCGTTCCTCCTCCCCCTTTGGGTTCACAGGAACCCCCCTACCCTTCTGAGAGGAGAAGGGGTTCAAGGCCGAACCTGCTGGAGAGTCCACTTCACTTCTATGTATACTCTGGTTAGGCGCTGACGTCACTAGCGAAATAAATGTCATGTGACTGTTTCCATGGTGACGACAAGGTCAGGGAGATCGAAGGCACTGAGGAGAAAGACTTCCCAGGAAACCTGTTTAAACTTTTATATGCATTACATGTTGTGTATATATATATATATGTACTAGCGCGTATGTGTGTGCATACTACTGTTTGTATCCATCGCGGGACACAACATGTAACTATCTAATCTTTCATGGAACAATGTAATTCTCAGCCAAGTTACTGATGCTACAATGGTGCTAACACGCTATATATATAAATAGGGCCCCATTTGTGAACCCCACAGGACCAATCCCCGGATGGGGGTGTAGGAGTAATCACACAAGGTGACTCACCAAACCGTCCCATCCCGATGGGATGGGAGGTAGGCGATTCATAAACACCCGTCTGCCTTGAATCGCTCCTCCCGCTCTTAGTCGAGTCGCCTACCCCCCCCCAGAACCTGCCCAACCAATTGTTGAGGGGTGTAGGTGGGGCTCTGAAGCCTTTGCCCTCCTCTCCTGTGGGATTCACAAACCCCTCTGCTTTTGCTGGGAAATCATTAATTAAGTATCGGTACTAAAAATATGCTAAATCACATAGAGTGTTTTAACATACGGTACTTGAAAGTGAAGATGCAACACATGCAAAATAATTCAGTCTAAACTTTGGGGTTTTTTGGGGGGGGGGGGGGGGGGGGGGGGGGGGGGGGGGGGGGGGGGGGGGGGGGGGGGGGGGGGGGGGGGGGGGGGGGGGGGGGGGGGGGGGGGGGGGGGGGGGGGGGGGGGGGGGGGGGGGGGGGGGGGGGGGGGGGGGGGGGGGGGGGGGGGGGGGGGGGGGGGGGGGGGGGGGGGGGGGGGGGGGGGGGGGGGGGGGGGGGGGGGGGGGGGGGGGGGGGGGGGGGGGGGGGGGGGGGGGGGGGGGGGGGGGGGGGGGGGGGGGGGGGGGGGGGGGGGGGGGGGGGGGGGGGGGGGGGGGGGGGGGGGGGGGGGGGGGGGGGGGGGGGGGGGGGGGGGGGGGGGGGGGGGGGGGGGGGGGGGGGGGGGGGGGGGGGGGGGGGGGGGGGGGGGGGGGTTTTTTTTTTTTTTTTTTTTTTTTTTTTTTTTTTTTTTTTTTTTTTTTTTTTTTTTTTTTTTTTTTTTTTTTTTTTTTTTTTTCTTTTTTTTTTTTTCTTTTTTTTTTTTTTTTTTTTTTTTTTTTTTTTTTTTTTTTTTTTTTTTTTTTTTTTTTTTTTTTTTTTTTTTTTTTTTTTTTTTTTTTTTTTTTTTTTTTTTTTTTTTTTTTTTTTTTTTTTTTTTTTTTTTTTTTTTTTTTTTTTTTTTTTTTTTTTTTTTTTTTTTTTTTTTTTTTTTTTTTTTTTTTTTTTTTTTTTTTTTTTTTTTTTTTTTTTTTTTTTTTTTTTTTTTTTTCTTTTTTTTTTTTTTTTTTTTTTTTTTTTTTTTTTTTTTTTTTTATTTTTTTTTTTTTTTTTTTTTTTTTTTTTTTTTTTTTTTTTTTTTTTTTTTTTTTTTTTTTTTTTTTTTTTTTTTTTTTTTTTTCACAGGGTTAAAGGAACCCTCAACCCCTCCGCCCGTCACGGGCCCCTTCCCCCTAGGAAAGGGTTTGACCACTGGGGGCTGGGCATCCAAAATCAACTCCGCCCGGGTCCAGGGGTTTAACCACCCCCCTGGCCCTTACTCTTTTAAGCCTCTGGACTGTTTAAAGGGCAGCCCAAAGGGAAAAGGATTAAACAACCCGTGCAAATTATTTTTTTTTTTTGGTTTTTCGACGTTTAAAACTCTGCCCGGGGGGGGGGGCCCATTATTGAACGCCCCTTCCCCCTTCCTTTTTAATCCCCATTTAAGGAAAAGGTTTAAAAATCTTCACCAGAAAAGGTTTGGGGCCCGGGGCGTCCCTCCCCTTGTCAGGGATTTTTTATTGGGGAAAGGGAGGGTCGAAGGACTTTGGAAACTTTTAGGAAACCTTTTGGCTTTAATCATTTCATTTTGTATTATTTATTACTAGTAAAAACACTTTGAAAAAGGACCCCCAGAATTTAACTTTTATGGAAAAATTATTTAAAAGTTATGTGCTACAATGTTTAACCGAAAAATTAAATACCCATTTTGAACAGGGAAAAACCGGGGGGGTTAGGGGTCCAAAAAGGTGCTTCCCCCGCAATATATAGGGCATTAAAAACCCCCCGAAATCCCCCCGGGGGTGGGGTTTGTTTCCCCCCCAAACCCGCCCCCCCGGGGGGGAGGGATCTAAAAGGCCCATGCCCTCCCCCTTTCCCGGGGCTAAAACCCCGCGCTTTTCAAATCTAGTTTAAAAAAAATTTTAATATGCTTCCTGTGTTTTTCAAACCCCTCAAGTGAAATCAACAATGAAAAAAATTATCTAAATTTGGGTTTTAAAAAACCCCACTTGGGTTTTAAAAGGAAAACCATATCTATTTTACTTTTTAAATTTTTTTCTATTTGGGAAACAAACAAAATTAACCCTCTTTCTTATTGGGGAAACAAAAAACCAAAAACTCCCCACCCCTTGGGGCGGAGGGCATTTCCCTTCACTTTTTTTAAGACCCGGGAATTGGGGCGCTGGGAGACCAATCCACCGAGTGGTCAACCGGAGAGGGCCCCCCGGGGGGAAGTCAAACCCGAAAAAGGGCCCCCAGGGATGCCCCCAAGGGTACTGGTGGCCCCGCCTGCCCAGTTTTAGGGGTATCTAACCCGATCTGGGAAACCCTCCCCGCCCTCCCGGCCCCCCCCCGGGGGTTCGAAACCCGGAAAGGGGAAAGGGCGCCCCAAAATCCTTTCCCAAACCCGGTTCGCCAGTTCCTTCCCTTTCCCTTTGGTCTTTTTCCCCCTCGTTGCCCCAAAACCCCCTCCCCCAAAAAGCAATGACACGGAGCCCAAAACATACCAAATGCACAATTATTTTATTTATTTGGGTATTTAAATACAGGAACAGTGTATAATTAACATACCCTCGCCCCGGGGGAGAGGGCCATTATTGTTTGCCCTTTCCTCCTCCCCTTCTGGTTCGGGAACCCTCCCCCCCCTCTGAGAGGGAAGGGTCTGGGGACTGCTGGAGATCACTTCTATGTATATCTGGTTCGGGGTCTGTGCGCACTAGCAAAAAAAATGTCATTTACTGTTTCCTGGGGGCAAAGGTCAGGAATCAAAACACTGAGGAGAAAGACTTCCCCCCGAAACCTGTTTGAACTTTATAATGTAAAGTTGTGTATATATATATATGATTATTGTTGAAATACTGTTTTATCCTCAGGACACAAATGTAACTATTAAATTTTTATGGAACAATGTAATTTCAGGCCAATTTGATGCTACAATGGTGCTAAAATATAATATATATGGCCCCATTTGTTAACCCCGGGGGTTGGGATTGTGGGATTCACCAAAGGGTCTCCCCCCCCCGGGGGGAGGAGGCATTTATAAACCCCCCGACTATAACCCCTCCCCCCGCAATAAGGGGCGGGGTTCCCCCCCAACCGCCCCTTCCTGTGGGTTAACCCTTGCCCCCCCTTTTTGGGGATTTAAAAAATCTTTTGCTAAATCATTTTAATTCGTACAAAAAAAAGTAAAAAACCTGGTTTTTAAAATCACTTGAAAATTAAATGCCACTGAAATAACAGCTAAAAATTTATTTTTAATTCATTCTAATTTGGGAAAACCCACCCCATTTACTTTTCATTTTTTCTATTTTTTAAAAAAAATTAAACCCCCCCCGGCCGGGGAAAAAACATGAATCCTCCACCCCCAAAAGGGGAAAAAGGGAAAAAAAAACCCTTCGTTTTTTTTGTCACCCGAAGGGCAAAGTAGTTCGGAATCCCCCCATCCGGCTCCCCGGGGCACGTTTTTGGTTTACTACGGTGGCCTGGGCCCTGTTCTTGGGTACTCAAATACACCTGACCTCAGTTCTGGGGCTCTCAAACAGACCCCTTAGACCATAGAGCCGGCCCCTCCCCCCGGGCAGGACACTTTCCCCCCTAAAGGGGGGCCGTCCACAAATCCAACTCCCCAGCCTAGGTGGCGTTCAAATTTCCCCCCGGCCCTTTACGCACCCCCGGTTTACTTTCCCAAAAGGTAAAAAAAAAATGCTACAAAACCCACCGGGGAAAGCCAATTTATTTTTTTTTTTTGGCTTTTTCCGGTTAAGGGCCCCCCCCCCCCCGGGAGAGAGGGTCTTTTTAAAATTTTGGTTTCCCCCCCCTTTTTTTTCGGGGGCGGCCCCCCCACCCCCTTTTGGGAAAAGGGGCGGCGTCTGGTACTTTTTTAAAACTCGGGGGCCGGGGGGGTAAACTTGACTTTTTCCCTGGGGGCAGGGGAAATCCGGGGCACTAGGGGACTTTGGGGGAAAATGTTTTAAATTTTTTATTTTCATGGTTTTTTTAAAATTTTTAAGTTGTGCTACATGTTTTTTACGGGGAAAAATTTAATATCCCAAATTTTAAAAAGAATTCTCGGGGGTTTGATTACAATGGGCTTTTAAAAAAACTTAAAATTTAAAAAAAGGGCATTTTAACCCCCAGGACCCTCCCCCGGGGGGGTGATTCACCGGGACCTCCCAAACCCCCTGAGGGGTGGCATTCTCCCCCGTTATAACCTCTCCCCCTTGGGGAAAACCATTTACCCCCCCCAATCCCCCCTCCAGGGGTTTGGGGTTGAATAAGATGCCCCCCTTCCAAAAATTTTAAAACCCCCTTTGGGTTTTGAAATCAAAGTAAAAAAATTTTAAAAAAAAACTAAAAAAATTTTTAAATAATTAAAAAATGAACCGCAAAAAATTTGTCCAAACGGGGGGAAATTCCCCCGGGGAAAAAAAAGACCCCTAATTTTTTTAATTTTTTTTAAACATTTGAATTAAACAATTGAACCCCGGGCCGGGTAGAAACCCCCCGACCCCCCATTAAAAGGAGGGGAAAACTGCCCCCCCCCGTTTTTTTGTTTCCCAGGAGATTGGATCCGGAAGTTAACCCCCACAGCCCCCAGCTCACCCGGCACGGGCTCAAGGGGGGAACTTTTCGGGGGGTGAGGGATGCCCCCTTAAAGTCACAAACAGCCTGTTTCCCGCGGGTTTTAGGGTTTTCCCGTCTGGAACTGTCGTCGGCCCCCTTTCAGTCGGCAGGGTTAAACCCCGGGAAGGGGAAAGGGCGTCCAATCCATCCCCACCCTTTTTTTGCCCTTTTAACCCTTTTTATTTTTTTCCTTCGGAAAAAGGGCAAAAGTTCCCCTCCCCTCCCCGGGCCAAAGAACTCCAAACTCCAAAAGGGAAAATTTATTTTTATTTTTTTTTTTTTAAAACGGCAATTTTTTCATCCCCCCCCAGGGGGGGCATCAGAGTTCGCCCCCCCCCCGGGGGCCAGGCCCCCCTTTCCCCCCCTTAGAGGAAAAGGGGGTTAATGCTGGGGTCCTTTTGTTCCGGGTTTCCCTGTCTTCCCAAAAATAAATGTATTGACGTTTTGGTGGGGACAAAGGGCAAACGAAGGATAAAAGAAAATTTCCCCCAAAAACCCTTTTTAAAAAATTTTAAAGGGGGTAATAATAAAATTTTTTCAACTCTTTTTATAAACCGGACAAACATTCTATTTCTTTTTTGGCAATGAATTCCCCCGGGCCCAATTCACCCAAAAGCAATGAATTTAATTAGGGGCCCCTTTGTGACCCCCCCAAAACCCCGGTGGGGGGTTTAAAAATAATCACAAAATGCTTCCCCCCCGGTCCCCTCCCCCTGGGGGGGGAAGGGTCAAAACACCCTTTCGTCCCCCCTTTGGGGGTTGGGGTCCCCCCTCCCCCCCGGGGGGGGTTATATCTATGCCTTTCCTTCCTTGGGGTTAAAAAAACCCCCCCTTTTTTTTTAAAAAAATTTAAAATTTCCCCAAAAAGCAAAAAAAATTTTTAAAACGTACTTGAAATTGGAAAAACAACAATGCAAAATAATTCGCTAACGGGGTTTTGTGCCCCCCGGGGCTAATAAAAAAGGGCCCAATCACTTTTTAATTCTTTTATTCTTTTGAAACTAAAAAAAATTAACAGCCATTCCTGGAGTGGGACACACCAGACCCCTACCCCCAAAACAGGAGGCTAAAAAACCCCCACGTTTTTTTTACTCATAGGGGAATTTGGCGCTAAAATTTGCCAACCCACCCAGTGCCGCCCCGGGCCCCCAGGCTCAGTTTTTGGGAACGTCAAATGGGGCCCCGGGCCCCCTCCCAAAAGGGAATACAGAGGGACAGTCCTGATTTTTATTTGGGGGGTACAACAATTGGGGAAACCTCACGCCGGGCCCTCCTGACCCCTCGGCCCCTTCCCCACTGGAAGGGACTGGCCCTCCCCAAAATCAGCACACTCCCGCCCAGTGTGCTGGGCCGGGTTTACTCATTCCTCCCATGGTTCTCCCTTTAGCTGCTTTTGCAACCGTCTGGACTGTTGCCAAAGGGCCCCGGGCAAAAAACCGAAAAGGCACGGAGTCAAACATACCTGAAAGCTAATTTCATTTTTTATTTATTTGGCTATTTAAAAAAGGAACAGTGTATATTAATTTCCCTCGCCCAGGGAGAGAGCACTCATTGATCGTTTTTGCCTTCCTCCCCTTCACGGGTTCGGGAACCCTCCTACCCCTTCTGAGAGGAAAGGGTCTGGCAGACACTGGAATCACTTCTATTATACTCTGGTTGGCGCTCTGTCGTCCCACAGGTAAAAATTTATGGACTATTTCCCCTGGTGCGACAAGGCGAGATCGAAGGCACTAGGAAAGACTTCCCCAGGAAACCTGTTTGAACTTTATATGCCCTGTACATGTTTTTGTATATATATATATGTACTTATGTTGTGCATATCTGTTTGTATCCATCCGGGACACAACATGTAACTATCTAATCTTTCATGAACAATGTAATTTCAGGCAAGTTTCCAATGCTACAATGGTGCTAAACGCTTTATATATATATAAATAGGGCCCCATTTGGAAAACAGGACCAATCCCCGGATGGGTGATAATCCAAAATGACTCTCACCAAACCTCCATCCCTGGGAGGAAGGCTTCAAACACACCCGCTATGAAAAACCCTCCCGTTAAAAATGTTGAGTCGTCCCCCCGAGACCTGCCCAACTTCGGCGGGTGTAGGTGGCTCTGAATCGCCTATGCCCCTCTCCTGGGGATTACAAGCCCTCTGCTGCTTGCTGGAAATCATTAATTAAGTGGATACTAAAATATGCTAAATCACATAAGTGTTTAACATAGGTACTTGAAATTGAAGATGCAACACATGCAAAATAATTCAGTCTAAACTTGGGATTTGAAATGTCCCCACTGTGGATAAAAAGGAACCCCTATCTATTCTATTCTATTTTTTATTCTTTGAATCTAAACAATTGAACCTCTGGCTCTGGTGAACAATCAACTTCCACCCTTAAGGGGAGGAAAACTAGCCTTCCGTTTTTGGTCGTCATCACGGAGATGTGGATCCGTGAAGTTCGGCCAACTCACCGAGTCCGCCAGTCCCGGACACAGGCTACAGATGTGGAATCGTACATCTGGTGGCCCTCGGGGCCCACTGCCTCTTAAGGATACTACAGAGGTAGCAGTCCTGTATTCCTGGGGATTCTAGGGTACTCATCCAACACAGACCCTCTGGAGACCACGTCCAGTCACGGCCCTCCTGCACGCAGGACACGGTTCGACCACTGGAAGGAGACTGGCGCTCACAAATCAGCACACTCCCCAGCCTGTGTGCTGCGGTTCAGCCATTCCTCCCCATGGTTCTCCTTGAGCTGCTTTGCAAGCGTGCTGGACTGTGCAAAGTCCGGTCCCAAAGCACCGTGACAGGCGTCAAGCATACCTGAAATGCAATTCATTTTATTTATTTGGCTATTTAAATACAGGAACAGTGTATATTAACATACCCCGCCCAGGAGAGAGGGGACTCATGATCTGTCTGCCCTCCTCCCCTCTGGTTCACAGGGAACCCTCCCTACCCCTTCTGAGAGGAGAAGGGTCTGGCAGACTCTGGAGATCACTTTATGTATACTCTGGTTCGTGCCTGTGACGCACTGCAAATAAATGTCATGTGACTGTTTCCATGTGCTTGACAAGTCAGGGAGATCGAAGGCACTGAGGAGAAGAGACTTCCCCAGGAAACCTGTTTGAACTTTATATGCATGTACATGTTGTGTATATATATATATGTATATGTGTGTACTACTGTTTGTATCCATCACGGACACAACATGTAACTATCTAATCTTTCATGGAACAATGTAATTCTCAGGCCAAGTTACGATGCTACAATGGTGCTAACACGCTTATATATATATAAATAGGGCCCCATTTGAACCCCACGGACAATCCCGGGATGGGTGGAGTAATCCACAAGGTGACTCTCACAAACGTCCCATCCCGATAGAGGTAGGCGATTCATAAACACACCGCTATGAATCGCTCTCCGTGTAGGATCGAGGTCACCCCGCCAGACCTGCCAATCGGGGGTGTAGGTGGCTCTGATCGCCTCGCCCTCTCCTGTGGGATTCACAAACCCCTCTGCTGCTTTGCTGAAATCATTAATTGTATCGTCTAAAAATATGCTAAATCACATGGTTTAACATACGTACTTGAAATTGAAGATGCAAACATCAAAATAATTCAGTCTAAACTTGGGGATTTGAATGTCCCACTGTGGACTAATAAAGGAAGACCTACCTATCTATTCATTCTATATTCTATTTTATTCTATTTGAATCTAAACACAATTGAACGCTTTATTGGCTCTGGTCGAGACAGACTCAGACTCCTCCACCCCTAAAGCAGGAGGAGAAACTAAGAACCCGTTCACGTTTTTGAGATTGTCATCCACGGAGATGTGGATCACGTGAGTTGCCAACTCCACCGAGTCCGCCAGCTCAACCGGACCGAGGCTACAGTATGTTGACGGAATCGACATACTGGTGGCCTCGGGGCCCACTCTCTCTTAAGATACTACAGAGGTAGCAGTCCTGTATTCTCGCGAGTTCTAGGGTACTCATCCAACACAGACCCTCTGGAGACCATCACGTCCAGTCACGGCCCCTCCTGCACGCAGGACACGGTTCAGACCACTGAAGGAGACTGGCGCTCCACAAAGTCAGCACACTCCCCAGCCTAGTGTGCTGACCAGTTCAGCCATTCCTCCCATGGTTCTCTTGAGCTGCTTTGCAAGCCGTGGACTGTTGCCAGAGTCCGGTCCCAGCAGCCGAATGACACGGATGTCACAAGCATACCTGAAATGACAATTATTTATTTATTTGGCTATTTAAATACAGGAACAGTGTATAATTAAAACCCCTACGCCCAGGAGAGAGGCGACTCATTGATTGTTGCCGTTCCTCTCCCTTCTCGGGTTCAGGGAACCTCCCTACCCCTTCTGAGAGGAGAAGGGTCTGCAGACTGCTGGAGATCCTTCTGTATCTCTGGTTCGTGCCTTGACGCACTAGCAAATAAATGTCATGTGACTGTTTCCATGGTGACGACAAGGTCAGGGAGATGAAGGCACTGAGGAGAAGAGACTTCCCCCAGGAAACCTGTTTGAACTTTATATGCATGTACATGTTGTGTATATATATATATAGTACTATTGTGTGCATACTACTGTTTTATCCATCACGGGACACAACATGTAACTATCTAATCTTTCATGGAACAATGTAATTCTCAGGCCAAGTTACTGATGCTACAATGGTGCTAACACGCATATATATATATAAATAGGGCCCCATTTGTAACCCCACGGGCCAATCCCCGGATGGGGTGTAGATAATCACGGTGACTCCAAACGTCCCATCTGGGAGGTAGGCGATTCATAAACACACCGCCTATGAATCGCTCCTCCTGTAGGCGAGTCTGGTCGTCTACCCCGCCAGACCTGCCCAACTCGGCGGGGTGTAGGTGACTCTGAATCGCCTATCGCCCTCCTCTCCTGGGATTCACAACCCTCTGCTGCTTTGCTGGAAATCATTAATTAAATGTGTACTTAAAATATGCTAAATCACATCGTGTTTAACATACGTACTTGAAATTGAAGATGCAACACATCAAAATAATTCAGTCTAAACTTTGGGGATTTTGGAAATGTCCCCACTGTGGACCAACAAAGGAAGACCTACCTATCTATTCTATTCTATATTCTATTTTATTTCATTTGAATCTAAACACAATTGAACCTCATTGGCTCTGGGTGAACAGCGACTAGACTCCTCCACCCTTAAAGGGCAGGAGGAGAAACAAGAACCCGCTACGTTTTTGAGATTGCATCCACGGAGATGTGGATCACGTGAAGTTCGCCAACTCAGAGTCCCGCCAGCTCACACACAGGCTACAGTATGTTGAGAATCGATACTGGTGGCCTCGGGGCCACTGCCTCTTAAGATACTACAGAGGTAGCAGCCTGTATTCCTCGAGTTCTAGGTACTCATCCAACACAGACCCTCTGGAGACCATCACGTCCAGTCACGGCCTCCTGCACCGTCAGGACACGGTTCAGACCACTGGAAGGAGCTGGTGCTCCACAAGTCAGCACACTCCCCAGCCTAGTGTGCTGACCGTTCACCATTCCTCCCATGGTTCTCTTGAGCTGCTTTGCAAGCTGCTTGACTGTTGCCAAGAGTCGGTCCCAAAGCACCGAATGACGCCACAAGCATACCTGAAATGCAATTCATTTTATTTATTTGGCTATTTAAATACAGGAACAGTGTATAATTACATACCTACGCCCAGGAGAGGGCCATTGATTCTGTTGCCTCCTCCCCTTCTGCGGGTTCGGAACCCTCCCTACCCTTCTGAGAGGAGAAGGGTCTGCAGACTGCTGGAATCACTTCTATGTATACTCTGGTTGCGCTCTGTGCGTCTAGAAATAAATGTCATGTGACTGTTTCCATGGTGACACAAGGTCAGGAGATCAAGGCACTGAGGAGAAAGACTTCCCCAGAAACCTGTTTGAACTTTATATGCATGTACATGTTGTGTATATATATATATGTACTTATGTGTGCATACTACTGTTTGTATCCATCACGGACACAACATGTAACTATCTAATCTTTCATGGAACAATGTAATTTCAGGCAAGTTACTGATGCTACAATGGTGCTAACCGCTATATATATATATAAATAGGTCATTTGTGAACCCCACGGACCAATCCGGGATGGGGTGTAGAGTAATCACACAAGGTGACTCCACAAACCGTCCCATCCGATGGGAGGTAGGATCATAAACACACCGTCTATGAATGCTCCTCCCGTGTAGGCGAGTTGAGTCGCTACCCCCACTAACCTGCCCAACTGGCGGGTGTAGGTGGGCTCTGAATCGCTATCGCCTCTCTCCTGTGGGATTCACAACCCCTCTGCTTTGCTGGAAATCATTAATTAAGATCGTACTAAAATATGCTAAATCACATGTTTAACATACGTATTGAAATTGAAGATGCAACACATGCAAAATAATTCAGTCTAAACTTTGGGGATTTTGAAATGTCCCACTGTGGACTAATAAAGGAAGACCACCTATCTATTCTATTCTATATTCTATTTTATTCTATTTGAATCTAAACACAATTGAACGCTCATTGGCTCTGGGTGAGAACAGCGACTCAACTCTCCACCTTAAAGGGGCAGGAGGAGAAACTAAAACCGCTCACGTTTTTGAGATTAAGCATCCACCGGAGATGTGGATCAACGTGAGTTCGGCAACTCCACCCGGTCCGCCAGCTCAACCCGGACACGCAGGCTACAGTATGTTGCGGGAATCTACATACTGTGGCCCTCGGGGCCACTGCCTCTTAAGGATACTACAGAGGTAGCAGTCCTGTATTCCTGCAGTTCTAGGTCTCATCCAACACAGACCCTCTGGAGACCATCACGTCCAGTCACGGGCCCTCCTGCACCGGGACACGTTCAGACCACTGGAAGAGACTGGGCGCTCAAAAGTCCGCACTCCCCAGCCTAGTGTGCTGACCGTTCAGCTTCCTCCCATGGTTCTCCTTGAGCTGCTTTGCAGCAGCTGGACTGTTGAACAGTCCGTCCCAAAGCAGCCGAATGACAGAGTCACAACATACCTGAAATGCACAATTCATTTTATTTATTTGGCTATTTAAATACAGGAACAGTATAATTAACATACCCCTACGCCAGGGAGAGAGGGGCGACTATTGATTGATCGCCGTTCCCTCCTCCCTTCTCGGGTTCGGAACCCTCCTACCCTTCTGAGAGGAGAAGGGTCTGCAGACTGCTGGAGATCACTTATGTATACCTGTTGGCGCCTGTGACGTCACTAGCGAAATAAATGTCATGTGACTGTTTCCATGGTGCGACAAGGTCAGGGAGATCAAGGCACTGAGGAAAGAGACTTCCAGGAAACCTGTTTGAACTTATATGCATGTACATGTTGTTATATATATATATGTACTCATGTGTGTGCATACTACTGTTTGATCCATCACGGACACAACATGTAACTATCTAATCTTTCATGGAACAATGTAATTCTCGGCAAGTTACTGATGCTCAATGGTGCTAACACGCTATATATATATAAATAGGCCCCATTTGTGAACCCCACGGACCATCCGGATGGGGTGTAGGAGTAATCACACAGGTGACTCTCACCAAACCGTCCCATCCGAGGAGGTAGGCATTCATAAACACACCCGTCTATGAATCGCTCCTCCGTGTAGGCGAGTCTGAGTCGTCTACCCCGCCAGACCTGCCCAACTCAGCGGGGTGTAGGTGGCTTGAATGCCTATCGCCCTCCCTCCTGTGGGATTCACAAACCCCTCTGCTGCTTTGCTGGAAATCATTAATTGTATGGTACTAAAATATGCTAAATCACATCGTGTTTAAATACGGTACTTGAAATTGAAGATGCAACACATCAAAATAATTCAGTCTAAACTTTGGGGATTTTGAAATGTCCCCACTGTGGACAACAAAGGAAGACCTACCTATCTATTCTATTCTATATTCTATTTTATTCTATTTGAATCTAAACACAATTGAACCGCCATTGGCTCTGGGTCGAGAGCAAGCGACTCAGACCTCCCCCCTTAAGGGCAGGAAAACTAAGAACCGCTCACGTTTTTGAGATTGCATCCACGGAGGTGGATCAACGTAAGTTCGCCACTCCACCCGAAGTCCGCCAGCTCAACCCGACACGAGGCTCAGTATGTTGACGGAATGCACATACTGGTGGCCTCGGGGCCCACTGCCTCTTAGGATACTACAGAGGTAGCAGTCCGTATTCCTGCAGTTCTGGGACTCATCAACACAGACCCTCTGAGACCATCACGTCCAGTCACGGCCCCTCCTGCACCGTCAGGACACGGTTCAGACCACTGGAAGGAGACTGGGCTCCACAAATCAGCACACTCCCCAGCCTAGTGTGCTGACCGTTCACCATTCCTCCCCATGGTTCTCCTTGAGCTGCTTTGCAGCCGGCTGGACTGTTGCCAAAGTCCGGTCCCAAAGCACAATGACGCCAAACATACCTGAAATGCACAATTCATTTTTTTATTTGGCTATTTAAATACAGAACAGTGTATAATTACATACCCCTCGCCCAGGGAGAGGGGCGATCATTGATTCTGCGCTTCCTCCTCCCCTTCTCGGGTTCAGGAACCCTCCCTACCCCTTCTGAGAGGAGAAGGGTCTGGCAGACTGCTGGAGATCACTTCTAGTATACTCTGGTTCGGCTCTGTGCGCACTAGCGAAATAAATGTCATGACTGTTTCCATGGTGCGACAAGGTCAGGGAGATCAAGGCACTGAGGAGAAGAGACTTCCAGGAAACCTGTTTGAACTTTATATGCATGTACATGTTGTGTATATATATATATTACTTATGTGTGTGCATCTACTGTTTGTATCCATCACGGGACACAACATGTAACTATCTAATCTTCATGGAACAATGTAATTCTGACAAGTTACTGATGCTACAATGGTGCTAACACGCTATATATATATATAAATAGGGCCCCATTTGAACCCCACGGACCAATCCCGGGATGGGTGGTAGGAGTAATCACACAAGGTGACTCTCACCAAACCGTCCCATCCCGATGGGAGTAGGCGATTCATAAACACACGTCTATGAATCGCCCTCCTGCTAGCGAGTCTGAGTCGCTCCCCGCCGACCTGCCCAACTCCGGGGGTAGGTGGCTCTGAATCGCCTATCGCCCTCTCCTGTGGGATTCACAACCCCTGCTGCTTTGCGAAATCATTAATTAAGTATCGGTACTAAAAATATGCTAAATCACATCGTGTTTAACATACGGTACTTGAATGAAGATGCAAATGCAAAATAATCAGTCTAAACTTTGGGGATTTGAAATCCCATGGGGACATAAAGGAAGACCACTATCTATTCTATTCTATATTCTATTTTATTCTATTTTCAAACAATTGACCATTCCTGGGTCGAGAGCGCAGATCCTCCACCCTTAAAGGGCAGGAGGAACAAGAACCGTACGTTTTTGAGATTCATCCACGAGATGTGGACAACGGAAGTCGCCACTCCACCCAGTCCGCCAGCTCACCGACCGAGGCTAATATGTGACGGATCGCATACTGGTGGCCCTCGGGGCCCACTCCTCTTAAGGATCTACAGAGGTAGCAGTCCATTCCCCAGTTCTAGGGTCTCATCAACACAGCCTCTGGAGACCATCAGCCAGTCCGGGCCCTCCTGCACGGCAGGACGGTTCAGACCACTGGAGGAGACTGGCTCCACAAATCCACTCCCCAGCTAGTGTGCTGCGCACCATTCTCCCATGGCTCCTGAGCGCGCAAGCCGGCTGACTGTTGCCAAAGTCGTCCAAACCGAATACGCCAAGCATACCTGAAACAACATTTATTTATTTGGCTATTTAAATACAGGAACAGTGTATAATTACATCCCCCAGGGAGAGGGGCCAGATTCCCGTCCTCCCTTGGTTCGGAACCTCCCACCCTTCTGAGAGGAGAAGGGCTGCAGACTGCTGGAATCCTTTTGTCTCTGTTGGCCTGGCGCACTGCAAATAAATGTCATGACTGTTTCATGGTGCACAAGGTCAGGTGAAGGCACTGAGGAAGAGACTTCCCCAGGAAACCGTTGAACTTTATATGCATGAATGGGTATATATATATATGTACTATGTGTGTGATACTTTTTGTATCACGGACACAACATGTAACTACTATCTTCGGAACAAAATTTCAGGCAAGTTACTGATGCTACAATGGTGCAACGCATATATATATAAATAGGCCCCTTGTGAACCCACGGACCAATCCGGATGGGGTGTAGATAATCACAAAGTGACTCTCACAAACCGTCCATCCGGAGATAGGCATTCTCACCCGCTATGAACCCTCCCTGTAAGGGGTGAGCGCTACCCCGCCAGACCTGCCCTCGGGGGGGTAGGGCTCTAATCCCGCCCTTCTGTGGGATTCAAAACCCTCTTTTGAAATCTATAATTTAAAAAAAAAAAAAAAAAAAAAAAAAAAAAAAAAAAAAAAAAAAAAAAAAAAAAAAAAAAAAAAAAAAAAAAGACCCTCTGGGGACCATCACGCCCAGTCACGGCCCCTCCTGCACCGCCCGGACACGGTTCAGACCACTGAAGGAGACTGGGGCAGCTTCCACAAAGTCAAGCACACTCCCAGCCTAGTGTGCTGACCTGGGTTTAGCCATTCTCCCCATGGTTCTCCTTGAGCTGCTTTGTAAGCCGTGCTGGGCTGTTGCCAAAGTCCGGTCCCAAAGCAGCCGAATGACGCCAAAGCATACCTGAAATGCACAATTCATTTTATTTATTTGGTTTTTTAAATACAGGAACAGTGTAATTACATACCCTCACGCCCCGGGAGAGAGGGGGGCGACTCATTGATCTGCTCGCCGCCCTCCTCCCCCCTTTTGGTTCACAGGAACCCTCCCTACCCCTTCTGAGAGGAGAAGGGTCTGGCAGACTGCTGGGGATCACTTTATGTATACCTGGGTTTTGGCGCCCGACGCCACTAGCGAAATAAATGTCATGTGACTGTTTCATGGTGGACAAAAGGGCAGGAGATCAAGGCACTGAGGAGAAGAGACTTCAGGAAACCGTTTGAACTTTTTATGCATGTACATGTTGTTATATATATATATGTACTTATTTTGTGCATACTACTGTTTGTATCCATCACGGACACAACATGTAACTATCTAATCTTTCATGGAACAATGTAATTTTGGGGCCGTTACTGATGCTCAATGGTGCTAACACGCTATATATATATATAAATAGGGCCCCATTTTGGGAAACCCCACGGATTCAACCCCGATGGGGTGTAGGAGTAATCACACAGGACTCTCACCAAAAACCCTCCATCCCGATAGGGGGTAGGCGATTTATAAACACACCCGCCTATGAATCGCCTTTCCCCCCGTAGGGAAGTCTGAGCGCTACCCCGCCAGACCTGCCCAACTCGGGGGGTGTAGGTGGGCTCTGAATCGCCATCGCCTCCCTCCTGTGGATTACAAACCCTGCTGCTTTGCTGGAAATCATAATTAATATCGGATAAAAATATGCTAAATCACATCGGTTTAACATACGGTACTTGAAAAATTTAAGATGCAAACATGCAAAATAATTCAGTCTAAACTTTGGGGATTTTGAAAATGTCCCCACTGTGGGGCTAATAAAGGAAGACCTACCTATCTATTCTATTCTATATTCTATTTTATTCTATTTGAATCTAAACACAATTGAACCGCCATTGGCTCTGGGTCGAGAGCAGCGACTAGACTCCCCCACCCCTTAAAGGCAGGAGGAGAAACTAAGAACCCTTCACGTTTTGAGATTCGTATCCACCGGAGTGGATCAACGTGAAGTTCGGGCCCAAATCCACCCGAGTCCCGCCAGCCCAAACCCCGACACGAGGCTACAGTATGTTGACGGAATCAGCATACTGGTGGCCCCTCGGGGCCCACTGCCTCTTAAGGATACTACAGAGGTAGCAGTCCTGTATTCCGCGAGTTCTAGGGACTATCCAACACAGACCTCTGAGACCATCACGCCCAGTCAGGCCCTCCTGCAAAGCCCGGACACGGTTCAGACCACTGGAAGGAGACTGGCCGCTTCCCCAAAGTCAGCACACTCCCAGCCTAGTGTGCTGACCGGGTTCAGCCATTCCTCCCCATGGTTCTCCTTGAGCTGCTTTTAAGCCGTGCTGACTGTTGCCAAAGTCCGGTCCCAAAACAGCCCAATGACACGGGCGCACAAGATTTCCTGAAATGCACAATCATTTTATTTATTTGGCTATTTAAATACAGGAACAGTGTATAATTAAATACCCTACCCAGGAGAGAGGGGGCCACTCATTGATTTTGTCCGCTCCTCCTCCCCTCTGGGGTTCACAGGGGAACCCTCCCTACCCCTTCTGAGAGGAGAAGGGTCTGCAGACTGCTGGAGATCACTTTATGTATACTCTGTTCGGGCCTGTGACGTACTAGCGAAATAAATGTCATGTGACTGTTTCATGGTGACGACAAGGTCAGGGAGATAAGGCACTGAGGAGAAGAGAACTTCCCAGGAAACCTGTTTGAACTTTTTTATGCATGTAATGTTGTAATATATATATGCACTTTTGTGTGTGCATACTAATGTTTGTATCCATCACGGGCACAACATGTAACTTTTCTAATCTTTCAGGAACAATGTAATTTCAGGCCAAGTTACTGATGCTACAATGGTGCTAACACGCTTTTAGTATATATATAAATAGGGCCCCATTTGTGAACCCCACTGACCAATCCCGGGATGGGGTAGGAGTAATCACACAAGGTGACTCTCACCAAACCGTCCCATCCCGGAAAGGGGGTAGGGCATTATAAACACACCCGCCAGAATGCCTTCCCTGTAGGCGAGTTGAGTCGCTCACTTCGCCAGACCTGCCCAACTCGGGGGGTGTAGGGGGGCTCTGGAATCGCCATCGCCCTCCTCTCCTGTGGGATTTACAAACCCCTGCTGCTTTTGTGGAAATCACATAAGTATCGGTACTAAAAATATGCTAAATCACATCGGTTTAACATACTGGGACTTGAAATTGAAGATGCAACACATGCAAAATAATTCAGTCTAAACTTTGGGGATTTTGAAATGTCCCACTGTGGGTAAAAAGGAAGACCTACCATCTATTCTATTCTATATTCTATTTTATTCTATTTGAATCTAAACACAATTGAACCGCCATTGGCCCCTGGGTCGGGGCAAGCGATTTTAGATCTCCACCCCTTAAAGGGCAGGAGGAGAAACCAAGAACCCGTTCACGTTTTGAGATCTGTCATCCACCGAGATGGGATCAACGAGTCGCCAACTCCACCCGAAATCCCGCCAGCTCAACCCGACACGGGCTACAGGATGTTGACGGGAATCGACATACTGGGGCCCTCGGGGCCCACTGCTTCTTTAAGGATACACAGAGGTAGCAGTCCTGGATTCTCGAGTTCTAGGGTACTATCCAACACAGACCCTGGAGACCATCACGTCCAGTCACGCCCCTCCTGCAACGGCCAGGACAGTTCAGACCACTGGAAGGAGACTGGCTGTTTTGAAAGTTTGCACACTCCCAGCCTAGTGTGCTGACCGGGTTTAGCCATTCCCCCCTATGAAATTCTCTTGAGCTGCTTGTCGTGCTGACTGTTGCCAAGAGTCCGTCCCAAAGCAGCCGAATGACACGGACGCCCCAAGCATACCTGAAATGCACAATTCATTTTATTTATTTGGCTATTTAAATACAGGAACAGTGTATAATTAACATACCCCTACGCCCAGGAGGGGAGGGGGCACTATTGATTGTCATTCCTCCTCCCCCTTCAGGGTTCACAGGAACCCTCCTACCCTTCTGAGAGGAGAAGGGTCTGCAGGGCTGCTGGAGATCACTTATGTATACTTGGTTCGCCTTGGACGCCACTAGCGAAATAAATGTCAGTGACTGTTTCCCTGGTGACACAAGGTCAGGGGGATCAAGGCACTGAGGAGAAGAGACTTCCCAGGAAACCTGTTTGAACTTTATATGCATGTACATGTTGTGTATATATATATTAAATAGGGGGTGCATACTACTGTTTGTATCCATCAGGGACACAACATGTAACTATCTAATCTTTCATGGAACAATGAATTTCAGGGCAAGT
This sequence comes from Liparis tanakae, assembly GCA_036178185.1. Lineage (NCBI taxonomy): Eukaryota > Metazoa > Chordata > Actinopteri > Perciformes > Liparidae > Liparis > Liparis tanakae. The sequence continues at coordinate 21,235 of JAYMGU010000358.1, forward strand.
TACTGATGCTACAATGGTGCTAACACGCATATATATATAAATAGGCCCATTTTGGGAAACCCCCCGGACCAATCTCGGGTGGGGTGTGGAGAGTAATAAAAAGGGGACTTCACCAAACCGTCCCATCCTCGATGAGGTGGGCATTCATAAACACACCTGCCTATGAATCGCTTCCCCCGGGAGGCGAAATCGAGTGCCACCCCCGCCAGACCTGCCCAACTCGGCGGGGTGAGGTGGCTCTGAATCGCCTTTTCGCCCCTCTCCTGTGGGATTTCCCCAAAACCCCCCTGCTGCTTTGCTGGAAATCATTAATTGTATCGGTACTAAAATAGCTAAATCACATCGTTTAAAATACGGTACTTGGAAATTGAAGATGCAACACATGCAAAATAATTCAGTCTAAACTTTGGGGATTTTGGGAAAAGTCCCCACTGGGACCAAAAAGGAAGACCTACCTATCTATTCTATTCTATATTCTATTTTATTCTATTTGAATCTAAACACAATTGAACTGCCATTGGCTCTGGGTCGAGAGTAAAACGACTTAGACTCCCCCACCCCTTAAAGCAGGAGGAGAAACCAAGAACCCGCTCACGTTTTTGAGATCTGCCCTCCACCGAGATGTGGATCAACGGAAGTTCGGGGCCCAAATCCACCCAGTCCCGCCAGCTCAACCCGACACGAGGCTCCCGATGTTGACGGAACAATACTGGTGGCCCTCGGGGCCCACTGCCTCTCTTAAGGATTACTACAGAAAGGTAGCAGTCCTGTGTATTCCTGCATGAAGTTCTAGGGTACTCATCCAACACAGACCCCTCTGGAGACCATCACGCCCAGTCACGGCCCCTCCTGCAACCGTCAGGACACGGTTCAGACCACTGAAGGAGACTGGGCCGCTTTCCACAAAGTCAGCACACTCCCCCCAGCCTAGTGTGCTGACCAGTTCAGCCATTCCTCCCCATGGTTCTCCTTGAGCTGCTTTGCAAGCGTGCTGGACTGTTACTTAGCCAACAGTCCGGTCCCAAAGCAGCCGAATGACACGGATTCACAAGCATACCTGAAATGCACAATTCATTTTATTTATTTGGCTATTTAAATACAGGAACAGTGTATAATTAACATACCCCTCACGCCCAGGGAGAGAGGGGCGACTCGTGATTAGATTCGCGTTCCTCCTCCCCTTCTGGAGTTCACAGGGAACCCTCCCTACCCCTTCTGAGAGGAGAAGGGATCTGGCAGACTGCTGGAGATCACTTCTATGTATACTCTGGTTCGGCGCTCTGTGACGTCACTAGCGAAATAAATGTCATGTGACTGTTTCCATGGTGACGACAAGGTCAGGAGATCAAGGCACTGAGGAGAAGAGACTTCCCCAGGAAACCTGTTTGAACTTATATGCACGTACATGTTGTGTATATATATATATATATATGTACTTATGTGTGTGCATACTACTGTTTGTATCCATCACGGGACACAACATGTAACTATCTAATCTTTCATGGAACAATGTAATTCTCAGGCCAAGTTACTGATGCTACAATGGTGCTAACACGCTATATATATATAAATAGGGCCCCATTTGTACCTAGAACCCCACGGACCAATCCCGGGATGGGGTGTAGAGTAATCACACAAGGTGACTCTCACCAAACCGTCCCATCCCGATGGGAGGTAGGCGATTCATAAACACACCCGTCTATGAATCGCTCTCCTCCGACTAATTATCAGGCGGGTCTGAGTCGTCTACCCCCCGCCAGACCTGCCCAACTCGGCGGGGTGTAGGTGGGCTCTGAATCGCCTATCGCCCTCCTCTCCTGTGGGATTCACAAACCCCTCTGCTGCTTTGCTGGAAATCATTAATTAAGTATCGGTACTAAAAATATGCTAAATCACATCGTGTTTAACATACGGTACTTGAAATTGAAGATGCAACACATGCAAAATAATTCAGTCTAAACTTTGGGGATTTTGAAATGTCCCCACTGTGGGACTAATAAAGGAAGACCTACCTATCTATTCTATTCTATATTCTATTTTATTCTATTTGAATCTAAACACAATTGAACCGCTCATTGGCTCTGGGTCGAGACAAGCGACTCAGACTCCTCCACCCCTTAAAGGGCAGGAGGAGAAACTAAGAACCCGTTCACGTTTTTGAGATTCGTCATCCACGGAGATGTGGATCAACGTGAAGTTCGGCCAACTCCACCCGAGTCCGCCAGCTCAACCCGGACACGCAGGCTACAGTATGTTGACGGAATCGTACATACTGGTGGCCCTCGGGGCCCACTGCCTCTCTTAAGGATACTACAGAGGTAGCAGTCCTGTATTCCTGCGAGTTCTAGGGTACTCATCCAACACAGACCCTCTGGAGACCATCACGTCCAGTCACGGCCCTCCTGCACCGTCCAGGACGCGGTTCAGACCACTGGAAGGAGACTGGGCCGCTCCACAAAAGTCAGCACACTCCCCAGCCTAGTGTGCTGACCGGTTCAACATTCCTCCCCATGGTTCTCCTTGAGCTGCTTTGCAAGCCGTGCTGGACTGTTGCCAGAGTCCGGTCCCAAAGCAGCCGAATGACACGGATGTCACAAGCATACCTGAAATGCACAATTCATTTTATTTATTTGGCTATTTAAATACAGGAACAGTGTATAATTAACATACCCTACGCCAGGGAGAGAGGGGCGACTCATTGATTCGATTAGCGTTCCTCCTCCTTCTCTTGGGTTCATGGAACCCTCCTACCCTTCTGAGAGGAGAAGGGTCTGGCAGACTGCTGGAGATCACTTCTATGTATACTCTGGTTCGGCGCTCTGTGGCGTCACTAAGCGAAATAAATGTCATGTGACTGTTTCCCATGGTGACGACAAGGTCAGGAGATCGAAGGCACTGAGGAGAAGAGACTTCCCCCAGGAAACCTGTTTGAACTTTTTAGTATATGCATGTACATGTTGTGTATATATATATATATGTACTCATGTGTGTGCATACTACTGTTTGTATCGATCACAGGACACAACATGTAACTATCTAATCTTTCATGGAACAATGTAATTCTCAGGCCAAGTTACTGATGCTACAATGGTGCTAACACGCTATATATATATAAATAGGGCCCCATTTGTGAACCCCACGGGACCAATCCCCGGGATGGGGTGTAGGAAGTAATCACACAAGGTGACTCTCACCAAACCGTCCCATCGATGGGAGGTAGAAGCGATTCATAAACACACCCCGTCTATGAATCGCTCCTCCACATCGTCAATAAGCGAGTCTGAGCCGTCTACCCCCCGCCAGACCTGCCCAACTTTCGTGGCGGGGTGTAGGTGGGCTCTGAATCGCCTATCGCCCTCCTCTCCTGTGGGATTCTAAACCCCTCTGCTGCTTTGCTGGAAATCATTAATTAAGTATCGGAATACTAAAAATATGCTAAATCATATCGTGTTTAACATACGGTACTTGAAAATTGAAGATGCAACTTACATGCCAAAAAATAATTCAGTCTAAACTTTGGGGATTTGGGGAAATGTCCCCACTGTGGGACTAACAAGGAAGACCTACCCCTATCTATTCTATTCTATATTCTATTTTTATTCCTATTTGAATCTAAACACAAAATTGAACCGCTCATTGGCTCTGGAGTGCGAGCAAAGCTGACTCAGACTCCTCCACCCCTTAAGGGGCAGGAGAGAAGCAAGGCTTTCCCGTTCACGTTTTTTGAGATTAAGTCATCCACCGGAGATGTGGATCAACGTGAAGTTCGGCCAACTCCACGAGTCCCGCCAGCTCAACCGGACACGAGGCTACAGTATGTTGACGGGAATCACTTCTATGTATACCTGTTGGCCCGGCGCACTAAGAAATAAATGTCATGTGACTGTTTCCATGGTGCAAAGGTCAGGGGGATCAAGGCACTGAGGAGAAAGATTTCCCCAAAACCTGTTTGAACTTTATAGGGCATGTGGATATATATATATATTTTTATGTGTGTGCATACTACTGTTTGTATCCATCACAACAACATAACATTAATCTTTCGGAACAATGTAATTTCGGCCAAGTTACTGATGCTACAATGGGCAACAATATATATATTAGGCCCCTTTTTGGAACCCCACGGCCCAACCCCCCGGGATGGGGTGGGAGAACCCCAAAAAAGGACTCCCCCCCAAACCGCCCCCATCCCGAGGAGTGGGGCGCCTAAACACACCCCCTATGAATCCCCCTAGGCAGTTGGCCCCCCCCCCAGACCTCCCCCTTTCGGGGGGGTGGGGGGTTAACCCCCTTTCCCCTCCTCTCCTGGGTTTCACAAACCCCTTGCTGTTTTTGCTGGAAATCAAATTAATTCGGTACTAAAAATATGCTAAATCACATCGTTTTTACATACGGACTTGAAATTGAAGATGCAACACATGCAAAATAATTCAGTCTAAACTTTGGGGATTTTGAAATGTCCCCACTGTGGGACTAATAAAGGAAGACCTACCCTATCTATTCTATTCTATATTCTATTTTATTCTATTTGAATCTAAACACAATTGAACCGCTCATTGGCTCTGGGTAGAGCAGCGATTCAGCTCCTCCACCCCTAAGGGGCAGGAGGAGAAACTAAGAACCCGCTCACGTTTTTTGAGATTGCTCATCCACCGGAGATGTGGGTCACCGAGATGGTCGGCCAACACCACCCGAGTCCGCCAGCTCAACCCGGACGAGGCTACAGGTATGTTGACGGAATCGACATACTGGTGGCCCTCGGGGCCCACTGCCTCTTAAGGATACTACAGAGGAAGCAGTCCAGTAGTCCTGCGAGACCTAGGGTACGCACCCAACACAGACCCTCCGGAGACCATCACGTCCAGTCACGCCCCTCCTCCCGCAGGACACGGTTCAGACCACTGGAAGGAGACTGGGCAGCTCCACAAAGTCAGCAACTCCCCAGCCTAGTGTGCTGACCAGTTCAGCCATTCTCCCCATGAGTTCTCCTTGAGCTGCTTTGCAAGCCGTGCTGGACTGTTGCCAAGAGTCCGGTCCCAAAGCAGCCGAATGACACGGACGTCACAAGCATACCTGAAATGCACAATTCATTTTATTTATTTGGCTATTTAAATACAGGAACAGTGTATAATTAACATACCCCTACGCCCAGGAGAGAGGGGGGCGACTCGTGATTCGTCGCTCTCCCTCCTCCCCTTCTGCGGTTCACAGGGAACCCTCCTACCCCTTCTGAGAGGGAGAAGGGTCTGGCAGACTGCTGGAGATCACTTTATGTATACTCTGGTTCGAGCTTCTGTAGACGTCACTAGCTAAATAAATGTCATGTGACTGTTTCCATGGTGACACAAGGTCAGGAGATCGCCAAGGCACTGAGAGAAGAACTTCCCCAGGAAACCTGTTTGAACTTTATATGCATGTACATGTTGTGTATATATATATATGTACTATGTGTGTGCATACTACTTGTTTGTATCCATCACGGGACACAACATGTAACTATCTAATCTTTCATGGAACAATGTAATTCTTCAGGCCAAGTTACTGATGCTACAATGGTGCTAACACGCTTATATATATATAAATAGGGCCCCATTTAGAACCCCACGGGACCAATCCCGGGATGGGGTGTAGGAGTAATCACACAAGGTGACTCTCACAAACCGCTCCATCCCGATGAGTGTAGCGATTCATAAACACACCCGCTATGAATCTCCTCCCTAGTAGTCTGAGTCGCTCTACCCCGCCAGACCTGCCCAACTCAGGCGGGGTGTAGGTGGGCTCTGAATCGCCTATCGCCCTCCTTTTCCTGTGGATTCACAAACCCTCTCGCTTTGCGGGAAAAATTAATAAATTGGTACTAAAAATATGCTAAATCACATCGTGTTTAACATCGTCTTGAAATTAAAAGATGCAACACATGCAAAATAATTCAGTCTAAACTTTGGGATTTTGAAATGTCCCCACTGTGGGACTAATAGGAAGACCTACCTTCTATTCTATTCTATATTCTATTTTTCTATTTGAATCTAAACACAATTGAACGCCATTGGCTCTGGGTCGAGAAACAGCGACTCAGACTCCTCCACCCCTTAAAGGGGCAGGAGGAGAACTAAGAACCGTCACGTTTTGAGATTCGTCATCCACGGAGATGGGATCAACGTGCGCCCAACTCCACCCGAGTCGCCAGCTCAACCCGGGCCGAGGCTACAGTATGTTGACGGAATCGTCATACTGGTGGCCTCGGGCCCCTCCCCTTAAGGATACTACAGAGGTAGCAGTCCTGTATTCCTCAGCTGGTACCATCCAACACAGACCCTCTGGAGACCATCACGTCCAGTCACGGCCCTCCTCCGCAGGACACGGTTCAGCCCTGGAAGGGACTGGGCAGCTCCACAAACAGCACACTCCCAGCCTAGTGGCTGCCAGTTCACCATTCCTCCCCATGGTTCTCCTTTAGCTGCTTTAAGCGTGCTGGACTGTTGCCAAGAGTCCGGTCCCCAAGCGCCGAATGACGGGGCACAAGCATACCTGAAATGCACAATTCATTTTATTTATTTGGCTATTTAAATACAGGAACAGTGTATAATTAAAATACCCCTACGCCCAGGGGAGAGGGGGCCACTCATTGATTCGTTGCTTCCCTCCTCCCTTGGGGTTCAGGGGAAACCCCCCCTCCCTTCTGAGAGGGAGAAGGGGTCTGCAGACTCTTGGAGATCACTTCTATGTATACTCTGGTTCGGCGCTCTGTGGCGTCACTAGCGAAATAAATGTCATGTGACTGTTTCCATGGTGGCACAAGGTCAGGGAGATCAAGGCACTGAGGAGAAAAGACTTCCCCAGGGAAAACCCGTTTGAACTTTTTATGCATGTACATGTTGTATATATATATATGTATATGTGTGTGCATACTACTGTTTTTTCCATCAGGGACACAACATTAACTATCTAAT